>JASTWR010000406.1:107500-155504 GCA_030770355.1 Harpagoxenus sublaevis | reverse complement strand
CGTGTTCGTGCGTGTGTGTGTGTGTTGTGTTCCTATCCGTTTCTTGGACTGATTCTGTTTGATGGTTAACCAGCTCCAGACCGCTTGACACACATTTTCCCGTGTCAGAATTACCCAGGATGAACGACGTGGACGTGACGGGGGCTTTCATCCTATGGGGTGCTTTATTTACATGAGTCCCCTTGCCTCTCACGATTCGGGGTGCTTGATTTACCGATGAAGCTATGTTTCATCATAACGGCTAATTAAATAGGCACAATTCACATTATTGGTCGTCTATAAATCCTCATTGGACTCACATGGTTGACAATCAACACAGGTGGACTCTTCATGTATGGTGTGGAATAATTAATGGTTATTTTGATAGGACCTTACTTTTTTGAAGACAATTTAAACAGGCAAGATACCTTGCATTTTGCAAAATGAATTACCAGGTCTTTTAGAAGAGGTTGATCTCGACACTCGTCAAAGAATGTGGTGGCAACAAGATGGAGCACGCCTCACTCGGCTCGAATAGTCACCGCTTACCTTAATGAAGTGTACCATGAAAAGATAGGCAGATTTGGCCCTACAAAGTGGCCTCCACGTTCTCCAGATTTAACTTCACCAGATTTTTACTTGTGGGGTTATTTGAAAAATGTAGTGTACCAAGAAGTTCCGACAACTCGAGAGGATATGAAAAAACAGAATAAAAAGAGCCTGCAATAATATTCCTCGGCAAGTTTTGTTGTCTACCATTACAATTTTTCAGAAACGGCTCCGTCTATGTTTACAACAGAATGGTAGTGTATTCGAACATTTATTAAATGGATAATTTAATAATGAGCGCTTCTAAGCCTGGTATCCGTCCACGCACACACGTACACACATGAGCGGCAAGGAGTCTTACGTAAAAACAACACCCCGAAGTGAGAGGCAAGGGGACTCACGTTAAACAAGCACCCCGAATCGTGAGAGGCAAGGGGACTCACGTAATCAAGCACCCCGAATCGTGAGAGGCAAGGGGACTCACGTAAATCAAGCACCCCGAATCGTGAGAGGCAAGGGGAACTCACGTAAATCAAGCACCCCGAATCGTGAGAGGCAAGGGACTCACGTAAATCAAGCACCCCGAATCGTGAGAGGCAAGGGGACTCACGTAAATCAACACCCCGAATCGTGAGAGGCAAGGGGACTCACGTAAATCAAGCACCCCGATCGTGAGAGGCAAGGGGACTCACGTAAATCAAGCACCCCGAATCGTGAGAGGCAGGGGACTCACGTAAATCAAGCACCCCGAATCGTGAGAGGCAAGGGGACTCATGTAAATAAATCACCCCATAGGATGAAAGCCCCGTCACGTCCACGTCGTTCCTCCTGGGTAATCTGAGCACGGGAAAATGTGTGTCAAGCGGTCTGGAGCTGGTTAAACCATCAAACAGAATCAGTCCAGACAACGGATAGGAACACACACCCACACACGCACGAACACGCCGCGCGCGCACAGGCATGCACACACAGAGAGATTGATTGATTAGGTTTATTATGCCAAGCAAAAGCTAAAGGGCAAAGGTACAATAAAAGCAGATAAAAACAAGAACAAATGAACAAAGAAATACACTTATGGTGAATAAGTAGTGAAATATACAGCTAAGAATATAAAGCTAAGAATTACGTTGAAAATACATTTGTAGTAAATAAGTGGCAAAATATACAGCTGAGAATGTAAAGCTCAGAATATCGTTGAAAATAGAAAGAAGAATATAAAGCTAAGAATTTCGTTGAAAATACATTTGTAGTAAATAAGTAGCGAAATATACAGCTAAGAATGTAAAGCTAAGAATATCGTTTGAAAAACACTTGTAGTAAATAAGTAGCGAAATATACAGCTAAGAATGTAAAGCTAAGAATTTCGTTGAAAAGTGAAATTATCTGAAATACTGCTGAAGAATTATGAGTCAACGAAATCCAGTTATTATGCTCTCTCAAATAAAGGACAAGTATAACCACGTAACTAGAGTACGTAACAAGTATACCACGTAACTAGACTAATATAGACTTGAGCATAAAACGATTGTAATGTTGAACATAAAGTGAAAAGCTTATAAATATTAAATATTTCATCGTGGTGAAAAAAGTGACTCGCATGTGCGTATGTGGAACTTTCATTAAACCTAAGGCGATCATCGCGTTATAGTGGTGAATAAGAACGGCATGCATGTGCCATCACAAATGTCTGAGACTACAAGATCGTGGGAAATATATAAGTTAAGCCGGGTCACAGAAACCGAAGGAACACAGCCAGCATCAGCCTAGGGTCATTGAAGCCCCGCTAAATCAGCCTCAGAAGTAATCAAATATGGGAGACTGACCATGTGCCTTGCGGACAAAAATCATACCGTTCGTGCACCATACGTGCTTAAAAGATAACTGCCCGGCTATAACTCGAGTCCGGCGCAACAATTTGTAAATATCTATAGGAAGCAGTTCGAGAGAGAGAGAGAGAGAGAGAGAGAGAGAGAGAGAGAGAGAGAGAAGAAAGAGTGAGAGAGAGAGGGCGGTTTGGAGTTCCAAAATACGTTACACTGCGTGGGGTGGAAGCTTTTTACTTGAATTGTAAACTTTGGAACACTGTAATTCAATGAAAATGATCCTATTTCAAAAAATAAAAAACCGTTGTATTCGTTCTCAATGCCAGCTACAAACATTCAATGGAACAAAAAATCGACTGCCAATTGAAAAAATGGCCGCCATGCAGAAGTCTAGAAAGTGGCGCCACCTACAATTACACTGATGTGGCCAACTTCTGCCTCTCTCGGAACCATAAAACTATTGTCTGAAACAATTTTTTTCCAATCTCTTTACTTTAAGAGATTTCAGCTGAATCACTTAAAATGATACACCTTGTATATAAATTCGAGTAAATTCATTTTTATCAGTCGTTCACGAGATCGTAACTATAATGTCGGACGTACCAACATTCGTGGATCTACAGGGATTCATTGTTGGTGAAAGTTTGTAGTCAAAGAGGTTGCGGTCTTGAGAAAAGGGACCATGCTTACACACCATGTTTTTTATCCACCGAGGGTATGGCACATCATGACGAGTAAGAAAAAAAGTCAAGCGAGGTGGCTGACGCGGATCACCACGGTTTTGAATGGAACGACGGCGACACGGAGTACTGTCACGCTAAGAGCATCATCCGAGAGGCTGTGTACGGAAAACTTGTTGAGGAAGATTCTTCTCCCGATTCCGCTTACTCTTCCGTCTCGATTGTGTACGTGAAGGGAGAGGAAGAAGAAATAGCTGCGAGAGCTCATCGGGGACACGTCCGACGTTGACGTCACGATTGAGACGATCGATGCCGATTACGAGGACATCGGTAGGTTGCGAACGCTGACCGCGGTCAGGCCTTTTGCTGCCATCGTCACACGAAAAACTGCGCGATGGAGAATGTCATAAAGGTACATGAATGGTGGACCAACGGCAGGAGCGAGTGAAGCACCTGTGATTTCGACAGGATACGAGATTTCTGAGAAGAAACCTTATGTTTCAACGATAATAATCATCAATAATCATTTTTTTTCATTTTGTATTGTGCATATATAAAAATCATCTCTTTCCATTTTGTATTGTATAAATTTGGGAAATAAAAACTGTTTTCGACCATACATATGTTTTAGTGTTTAGTGTTCATTTTATTTATCCCAGCTTCGCTCGTGTACGCCGTGATTTCGGAAATGATTTTATCGCTATTATTTAGTTCATCGTTATTGCGATGTGAACTAAAACCGCGCGCGCCTTTTCTCTTCAAACGTCTCCGCGAATTGTTTTTTTCCTCGTTTATTTTATATATTAGCGACGATTAGTAATTTATTGCGATGCAATGAATCGTGCGTGCCTTTTCCTCTTACCTTGTTCGTCGTCTTATTTATAGCACGATTATATATTAATTTATCGCGATTTGACTGAACCTTGTCGTGCCTTTTTTACCTCACAAACGTCTCGTGAATTGTTTTTCCTCGTTTGTTTTATTTATTTTTCTCCGAAACGTTTCACGAGTCTTTTCTTCGTTTTTACTCCTTTTTAAAAAAAAACTCCCTAAATCTAGATCGTTAGCGACAACATCCTCCCCTCCCTGTCCGTCTAATCGATGGTGCCCAGATTCGACGTTTATCGTCTCTCGGTATCTGTTTATATATTAGCGACGATTAGTAATTTATTTGAGATGCAAATGAACCGTGTCTTTTCCTCTTTCTTTGTTCGTCTTATTTATAGCGACGATTATTAATTTATCGCAATGTGACTGAACCTTGCGTGCTTTTTTCCTCAAACGTCTCGTGAATTGATTTTCCTCCTTTGTTTTTTATTTTTTCTCCGAAACGTTTTCACGAGTTTTCTTCTTCGTTTTACTCCTCTTGAGAAAAAAATATCTCCCTAAAAATTTAGATCGTTGGCGACAATAGCCCCCCCTCCGCGTCCGTCTAATCGATGGTGTCCAATTACGTTCGAATCGCGATCAGACGCTTATCGTCCTCTCGGTGCGAGTGAGTCACCTCGCTTTTCTCTGTTCTCTCCACTTCTCGATAATGTTGTTCTGGCGCATCGTTATCCTCGCGATTTACGTCGTTGCGGTGAACTGCGAATTTAACGCTAGTGATACTAAAGCGGTGGTCCATTATTTGCAAAAATATGGCTATTTGCAGGAGAATGCGCAAAAGTTTTCAGCAGGCTACGACACGACTGTGGCTATGAAACGTGCTATCGCGCGGTTTCAGAGATATTATAAGTTGCCCGGCAACGGTGAATTGAATGAGCTAACCCTGCAATTGATGAACGCACCCCGCTGCGGTTGTCGAGGGACATGTCGGAGCGCTCGATTGGTCCACTCTCGCTGAAATGGCCTAAAACATCTCACGTGGAACTTTCACGGGGCGACAAAGGATCAACTGACAACAGCTCAAGCCGCGTTCGATCTATGGGCGGCGAATTCGTCGTTGACGTTCGCGCGAGATGTAGAGAATCCCAATATTCTGATATCATTTCGCGATGGCTTTCACCCGTTTCTCAATCCCCGACATGGAATGTGTTTGGAATCGATGGACGGCCCCAACGGAGTAATCGCTCACACGTATCTCCCTACTGGAGATCATGACTATGTCTCGGAGATACACATAGACAACGCGGAACGATGGCACATAACTCTGGACAAGAATCCTCCGGGAACTTACCATATGCTTCAAACGCTCACGCACGAGATCGGTCACGCTCTAGGATTAAGGCATAGTCCGAACGAGGATTCAGTGATGTTTGCATTCGTGCCAAAGAAATCTTTTCCCACCAAATTAAGCTATAAGGATATTCTTACCATCCAACATCTTTACGGTCTTAACGTTTACTTTCCGGTTTCCATACCGATTACGACAACGATCGCGCCGATGACCACAACTACGAGGGCGACGACTAGGACGATGGCAGCCACCACGATCGCGACTGATACAAAATTCTCGAAAGACGACGTCGAGACGGATCTGTGTGCCTTACAACGCGTGAATCACGTGTTGGTATTTAACAGTCGAATTTACGTCGTGCGTAAGCGACACGTATGGTCGATCGATGTAAATGGAAAGACCTACAGGAAACCGTTTTTGTTGACGAATTATATTAATTATCTCCCCGTAAATTTCACACTTTCGGCTGCCTATCAAGCGCCGTCGGGCGATCTTGTGCTGTTTGTGGACAATAAGGTATACCTGGTGAATTACCCGAGTTTAGCGCTGGTACCAACCTGGCCGCGATATCTCTCCGAGCTTGGATTTCCATCGAACGCGAGGATCAACGCCGCGGTGAATACCAACCGAGGACGAACCTTCGTGATATACGACGATCAGTTTGCGGCCGAGATGAACGAGTGTTCGATGAAAGCCTCCCAATTTTTCTCGATTCAAGCGATATTTCCCGGAATACCGTCCGGTATTTCAACGGCCTTCCGATTGATCGATGGGAATCTGTACTTTTTCGGCAAACGACAATTCTACAAATTTAATAAATTTACGGAAGCTCTAACAACCATCGGCGGATTTGAACCGGATATGCTCGGTGTGACTTGTCCGAGGGATGGGCTGTTGCTAGAGCTGCGAAATCTCCTGAGTCGATTCGTTCGAATTGACGCACTGATGAGTAACCGTGACGATACTTTCGATGATATTGAAGAGGAAAAGAGCGAGTCGATGGTGTAAAAAAAAGTATTATAAATTATCATAAAATTATCCGGAGAGTCCGAGGATGTTGAAGAGGAAAAGAGCGAGTCGACGGTGTAAAAAAGTATTGTAAATTATTATAAAATTATTCGGAGAGGGGAATGACGTGTTTCTTTTAAGTCGACACCCTGTCACACGAGCGATTATTCTTGCGCGGTCCACCTATCGGGCGCAAACGATTAGACGCATAGAAAGATACGCTGAAAAAAGAGAGAGATGTATTCGACATTGCGCGCTCATCAGCAGCAGGAGCAGCATTTCGATAAATCACCGCCGTCACCGCCGTCACCGCAGCCACTGTTGCAGGTAATGCTAACGCAACCATCGCCGCCGCTGCAACATCACCTTGACGACGATCGTGAGAACGCTAAAAAAAAAAGAAGGAACGACGAGCGATCGGTGACGACCACGCTGCCGCCGAATATTGAGCATGTCTATCCAACTTCGAGCAACAGCGGCAACAACAGTGAAAGAAACGCGTAAGTGACGTTGACACCGACTAGCATATCCCGCCAAGTATGTAGGTATTTATACACATTGTATTTTACAGATATGACAACAGCAACCGCTCGACAAAATGGATAGCCAATATCGCGCGTTATCGTATCCGTATCTTGGGAAGGAGATACTCGTTGACCAAAACGTTCTACAAATTCATAGACGTCGGTATCGCCGTTAGATTTCCGTCTTGCGTGGACATCATCATAGGGGATTATCATGGCAAGGAGATCAATCTCTCACCCGACGCATGGAGTCGACTCATGGATGAAAAAAACGCCATAATGTCGCACCTGCGGCGCAGCACCAGCAGCGGCGGTAGGTGCAACAACGACGACGAGAATACGCGCAATCAAGCCTCCAGAACCATCGTCGCAGCAGGTTTGACGTTACGATTTGGAAGACTCAACAATGTGCCGATCCTGCATCTGGACACGCTCAAGACTCGTATCGTCCTGTCGATGAATACCGTGCTCGCTATGTTCGACCTCGAGCACTGCATAAATTTTATAGCGGCTACGCTGTGCCAAATAACCGACAAGGTTGACGCGAAACTGTCCCGTTTTGTCGCTATCGCATCCATGGTTCCGGACCCTGCGAACGTGCCACGTGTAATACGCGAGAGCGAATTTTTCGATCGCACTGACTTCGTCGACTGCGAGTTGGTCGCTTTATGTTTTGGAATGGCTGAAAAGTTGTAATTCCCTCGCCACTTCCCGATACGAATATAGAAACATCTTGCCCCATTTTGTTAGCCTATCGTTATTTCTTTCCAATTACCCTATCTAAAAAAAGCATTTCAATAAATAACAATTACATAATCTATACAATTCCATTTTGATATTCTTTATTATTTCACCAGTTCCCATTATGTGCACAGAGAGACATTCTTTTTTACTCTAGGCTACAAATCTCATATCTGTGCGTATATGTATGTAGATAGATGTATGTAGATAAAGGTATGTAGATAGATGTATTCCACCACCATCGCCGCCGCCCGATCTTCGACGACACGATCGATCTGTAACGCGAGCAACTGTATTAATTTACGAAATTATTCACATATTATCAAATTATACGTACCTAAATGTCGCCCTGACCGCCGTAGTAGTGAAGACTCTTAGTCTCTTTTACGATTGCCGGAATAGTCGACATATCCGTCGCCACCTGATCCAATAATTCTCGCAACAATTGTCCCTTGCGGTCCGTCATCGTGGAGGAGATAAAGAATTGACTTCTCAGTTTCGCGTGCCTCCACCAGTGACGCTTGTCCACGTTTACTATGTCCTTGAAATCGTACACGTCCAAGCGTACCAATTGATGTCCGGTCTCTCCAGGTGATCTCATAGTCTCCATTCGCCCATTATTTAATCTAGGTATGTACTGATGAATATATTGGACATGAAAATCGGGGGCCAGATCAAACAATGCGCCAAGCCCGCTTCACTTGTCCACCTCTTCCTCCTTATCATCATTATCATTCTGCTTCTTTCTCTTCTTATCCTCTTTTTCCTCCGCGGTCGAAGTTATCGCCGTCGCTGTCGCTGTCGCTACCTCTTTCTCCTTCATCCTTTTCATACGTTGATCCAATGAGACGTCATCATTTTCGCAAACGTTCTCACCGTTGTCGTCGTTGTCGTCGTCGTCGTCGTTGTCGTGATTGGTCACGACGGAAACCTTGCGCGACGCGGAAATCTGCCTCGCCGCTCCGAGCGGTAAACTGGCGATATATGTTTTATAATGGATCACCAATTCGGTGTAAGTTTCCACATTCATAGTGTTCTTCGTAAACGACTCGTAAATTGGATCAGGAATTTGGGCGCGAAGAAATCTATGTATCTCTTCGGCGGAACTCGTAGAATTCAATGATCCTTTGTCAAGCCACAACTGGTAAAGATCCTTCAGGGCTTTTCGCATGCCACGTTTGTCGAAATCAGTTACCGTTTTCGAACTCTCAGCGGACTTCGTCATACTGACGATTAATAATCTTAGGTTGCGCGACGCTGTCCAAGAGGGATTCCAAATGTTATACAATAAGTCAAGGAGGTTAAAATGAGTGTCGATTTCATTCGTTTTCTTCTTCCCCTGATCAGTCGAAAACGGCGCTTCCATAAGTACCATTACCTCCAAATCTTCCTGAGAGAGCTGAGATTCAACATTTTTCTTATTCATCTTGACGTACACTTGCGCGATTTTGAGAGAAAAAAACGGTACTCTGTGGTTCTCGATATTCCGACTTCTGACATCGAGCTGGTCTCGTCTCGCACTTATATATGTACTTATATGTTTATGCATATACCACCGACTCTTGTCATAAGTAAAACCATTATGTAATTTTAAGGTGCGTCTAATTGTAAGTTTTATTTCTTTTCAAAACAGTCATCGCATAAATTATTTTTTTTCTAATCGCCGCGATCAAATGTTCTATTTTAAGTTGTTATTCTCTTCAGGAACAACTTCTATTGAATTTTTTTATTGCAATTATAATGTGATTTATAGTGCGTCTAATTGTCATTTTTTTTATTCCTTTCAAACAGTCGTCGCATAAATGTTTCTCTAATTGACGGGATAAAATGTTCTATTTTTAATGTTTAGAGTGCGATTATCACAGAATTCCGCGAAACGCTCGAGGCTTCGAGGTGTGCCAAACCGCGACGCCGATGATGTAATCACAACACCCCCCCTCCCGCACAATTGTTATTCCTTTCAAACATTCGTCGCATAAATGTTTTTTTTCTAATTGCCGGGATAAAATGTTCTATTTTAAGTTTTTTATCAAAACGCTCGAGGCTTCGAGGTGTGCCAAACCGCGACGCCGATGATGTAATCACAACACTCCCCCCTCCCCGCACAATTGTTATTTCTTTCAAACATTCGTCGCATAAATTTTTTTTTCTAATTGCCGGGATTCGCGTAGTTTCCGCGAAACGCTCGTGGCTTCGAGGTGTGGCAAAACTTCGCGACCCCGATGATGTAATCACACCCCCCCCCCCCGCACAATTGAATTTATTGCCGCGATAAGGCATCTGACAATAGGCGCGTTCAGCCGAATTGTGTAATCACATAACCTCCCCCGGGACTAGTATGGCCGGTATTCATAGTCGGATCATATATTTTTCAAGACCGTCTTAAGTATTTTCTTACGATGTCATGAACCAATCACAAAGCCGTTACTTAAGACTATCTTGAAATACGTTTCGACTATGAATACTGACCCTATGACTTTTTTAAAAAATCGTAGGACATATAAAAAATGCAATGGGCGCATGTGGAGTAACGCACGTTTGTTTCTTTAAAGCTAATACAGCTGAATCGATGAGAAGCGAATAGGAATAGAACCTTTCCTCTCTCTGTCAGTACTTATGTATATATCAGCTTACATGCAACCTAATCCGGTATTCATAGTCGGATCATATTTCAAGACCGTCTTAAGTAATGTCTTAAGATGCTAATACGGCTCTGTGATTGGTTTATAACATCTTAAGATTGTACTTACGACGGTCTTAATTCATATTCGGATTTTTATTTAAAGACCGTCTTAAGTAATGTCTTACGACGCTAATACGGCTCTGTGATAGGTTCATAACATCTTACGATTGTGCTTAAGACGGTCTTATTGCGTGGTGCCATCTGTCGAGCCTACTGAACTAGCCCCACACTTAATGCGTCGTGCGTGGCGTCATCTGTTTGCACGATGCTGTCACTACGCTTCCCCCCCTCTCACCACGCCCCTGACGGCTGAGTTTATTCCCGTGCGAAATACAACCCGTTTTGGTCTGCTACTCAAACAATAGGCATGTCGACTCGCGGTAAACACGCAGGAATGCGGAAGCAATGTAGGCCATATGCGAACGAGTGGCAGTCACGCGGCAGGTGAATGCGAAGGGGCGTACCCATGCGAGAGAGGGGAGCCAGCTCTGAAGTCGGGAGCCGGAGCAGAGCCCATGGTTCGGGGATTCGTCGCCCGAGCTCCGAACAGTACAGTCGATTATCTTGATCTCTAACTTGTACATTGCGATAGATTGAAACTCGGCGTAGAACATCCCGCGGTAGACGCGTTACATCTTAAGACCCTCGAGTACGAAATTTGTATTATCTGGAAGTAGAGTGAAATAAATGTTATTTTACAATTTTGCAAAAAGAAGTACAATTAATTAAATACATTCGTGTGCGGTCAACTTAACTACCCGATATACTTACCCGATCCTGATACTTACCTGTCGGCGATCCTGCGCCCGTTCGGGGAGATCCCAAAGCGGTCCAGCGAAGGTCCTGAAGGAGACAGCCAGTGGTGCACAGCTGCAGTCCAGAGGAGGTCCGAGGTGCTTGGTCCAGCGGCGGTCCTAGATCCAGCAGTGACGTGGCAACTTGAAACAGAAAAAAGTAAGGGGAATCAGCGGGGGTGCGAAAAGTCGGGAATTTCTTAATATATAGTCAATGATCCTTTCTCGGTTTCGTGGGAAAAATCGAGTGGCGACCGTGTCGGGGACACAGATTAGCGACGTGCGGGGGAACATCACACCTCTGTACGGTCACAGTATATAGATTGGATTCGACGGGGTTGTTCAATCGCGGTGAGGCGTGCGTAACGATAGGGCGTGAACCTGGAATCTCGGAGACGTAGCGTCTAAAAAACGCACCGATCGCTTGCCTGGCACACGGCAAGGCTAAAACCTGTAAAACCTGGCAACCGTGACAGGAAACGCGTAATCGAATTGCGTGCAAATCGAAGTGTGCGAGCAAAACCGTTCGAAAATAATAGCGTGCAAAGAAACTAGGGTTTCTTGAAAAAACGCGAAAACGCGAAATCCGTTCGATAAAATACGAAAGACCGAGGTTGAACGTGCGAAGATAAGAGCCAAAGTGGGAACGTAAAACAACGTGCGATAAAGGACGCGAAGTCGCGAAAATCGTAAAGAAAATTCGTGACATTAATAAATCGCGTGGAGAACGTACGGCGTTGTCCACCGGGCCTTAAGCACAGAGTCACTTAAAGGTCGTATTACGAAACGGTGCGCGAAATTCAGAGGTACTGTGGGAAAGAAAAGGTGAGTCGTAGCGCAAAATTTGATGCATTTGATAGCACGCGTGTAAGGAATATCGCAACAACGGTCGCCATACACACGACGCGAAGTTGCGGAGTTTAGTAAAATTATCGTGACGATTAACAAATCGCGTTAACAAGGGTACGGATATTCCACGCAAATCGGCAATAAGCGCGAAGAAATAATTTGTACATCCGTTATACGTGGTATACGGCTGTCGAGCATAAAAGGACCGAGGCGATATACCGGGTGAGGCATAAATCGCGACGAGCGAGGGAATAAGCTTCACACATCGGGTGAGCCGTATAGGTCAAACAGAGTATAATTGTTTACGGTAAATCGTTCTGAGAACTACGCGATCGCGACGACATAGCGAGACGCGCGTACGTCGGGACAACGTGCGTGAAAAGGGGACGCGTGGTCGTAACGCCGAAATCAGAAAAGGCGCGCACGATCAAAAACCAACGCGGCCATAAAAACGTACGGACGGTACGGGCGCCGCGTAAAGGAGAGTCGATTGCGGAAAAACAAGAGTCAAGGACGTGCGGAAAAACGGCAAAACGGGGCCGAAAACACCGAGACGTGGCAGAGGTGCGAAATCGAAATCCGCATCGGGGATACCAAATTTGGAGCATTCTCCAAAAGGGGTACATACTAGGTCACACGGACCACCAGAGCCGACCGTTGATACGGCGGCAAACGCGAACGCGAGTGATAACCTGATAAATCGCGAAAATCAAGACGAAATGTCGGTGGAAAATAATAGATTGCAAATTACCGATATCAACGGGGCTAACCAGATTTTAAACCTGAGTAACGACCCAGCGCGTAACGCGATCAATGAAAAGGCATTGGAGCAACAAAACGCGGAATTATTAGGAAGGATGCAGGCAATGGCGCTAGAATTGGAACAATTGAGAAACGAGGCACGTGAAAATCTCGAGTTGATCGAGAACAATCGGAGTAGGCGCGAGCTATCGGACGGAGAAAGGTCCGAACCAAAAATAGACTCCCGTGTCTTCGACGACGAACCCGCGAGACGCGAAATGCCGTTAGAGTTGATACCGCTTCGAGCGAGACTTCCACGCGGAGGGTGGATAAAAAACCCTTTTGACGAACTAACATACCGCGGTAAAAGCGACAAACAAAATCCCATGAGATTTCTACAAAAATTCGAGAAGTTAGCGTTGTACGAAAACGTCCCGGAAGACGAACAATTACATTATCTCGGGCGTTGTATGCGCGGAGCTGCGAGCCAATGGTTCGAGTTGCAGCAGGCTGACGATATTACCGAGATAAAACGACTGTTTGCGCAGACGTATTGGGGATGCCAAGCCCAAATGCGGTTCAGGCAGCGCGTGTATTTCGGCAAGTATCGAGCAAACGAGGAACAAATGTCGATGGCGGAGTACGCATTGGGCGTGGCGCGCCTAGCGAAAACCCTATTGCCACCGATGACGGACGAAGAAATCGTGCAAACCGTACGCGAACACTTCGACGTAGAAGTGGCGCGAGAATTGAGACCATCCGTGGTCAAATCCGTGAACGACATGATAGGGATGTTGGACACGATCGAAAACGAACGATAGACGCAAAAGTTGCGCGGAGAGGCGCGACGCGCAAACAACATTAGTGGAAACGATAAGCAATCGTATGGCCGTAAATATAACGCTAGGGTAGCCGAACGAGGTAAAACGACTAATCGCGGAAGCGCGAGCGACCCAAAAGCGGAAGGACGTTACAACAATTCAGCCAGACGCGAAACGGCGAGCCAAGGGCAATCGTCGTACAAAAAAATCGTCGGAATGGCGGAAAACGGACTCGCTGAAGGCGCGACGCAAAGGCGAGGTCGACATCGTCGAGTTGCCAGACAGCGGCGACGAAAACGCCAGACCAAAGATTACGCGTTACACACGCGAACGCGAGACAGATGCGAAGCGCGAACGCGGAACGAATAGATCGACGTATGCAAAAAATACGGACAATACGTACGATCGTGGACGAAAGTTAGCGGCGATAACGGCCGTGGGTCATCACGATGACCGATCGAGAGATAAGGATGGTGATGACGATAGGAGTGAGGTGAGCGAGTCGAGCGATTACGTTCCGGATAGCGCGGACGAGAAAACTTGTTGCGTGATAACACGTGACGAAGGTGACAAAAACGGAACGCTATCCGCGGACGAGACACCGAACGGGCAAATCGGTAATCTGATGAACATCATACGGACGCGCGAGATCGTCCGAGAACTCGATCACGATATGGCGAGGGAGCAAGCCAAACGAACTGATCAGGCGGAGGTGCCGATGATCGACATGAAATTCGGTAAATGTAGCACACGAGCGCTTATCGACACCGGTGCGCAAGTAACGGCGATGACGCACGCGTTCTACGAACAATTACGCGAATCGGACGAGGAGATGAAACTATTACCGATAAAGAAATTCACGTTGAGAGGAGCCTTTTCCAAAAAGGGATCCACCATTACCAACAAGGTGAGACTCGAATTTCAATACCGTAACGAACGCTACACGCATGAATTTTTCATCGTGGATAACCTGGCATATGAAATTGTATTGGGAATAGATTTCCTCGTTAAATACCGATTAATATTGGCGTGCGACAACGAAATTAACGTAAGTTTTCGTAAGAAGATCGATCCCATTCTGCGTATGAGCGCGATAACACGCGAAAGCGCAAAGGCTACAACGGATCCTGGACAAACATACGGAATTGTTTAACGGCGAAATTGGTAAGGTCAACCATTACGAACATCGCATCGAGATGAATGTGACACGCCCATACAAGAAGAAAACCTATCCGATACCGGAAATCCATATGAATCGCGTTAGAAGATATATCAAGGAGCTCGAGCAAAAGAACATAGTAAGAAAACAGGCAACGCAATATGTCAATCCACTGGTGGTGGTAATAAAGAAAAACGGTGATGTCCGATTATGTCTGGATGCTCGGGAGATAAACAAGCAAATGGCCAATGATCATGCTCAACCACCGACCATCGAGGAAATCTTTCGACGCATTGGAAAAAAAAATTCTTTTCCACGTTAGATGTGAGCCATGCCTTCTGGCAAATACCACTCACGGCCGACTCCGTGAAATACGCCGGATTCCTGTTCAATGGACAAACTTATGTGTTTCAACGAATGCCATTTGGCCTAAAGACGTCAGGGGCGTCGTTTACGCGAGCGATGCACGAGGCATTGGGCGACCAAGATTTTCTATTGGTCTATCTCGATGATGTGCTTATAGGATCGGATTCGTTAGAGGAGCACTTGATACATCTCGAATGGGTGTTGTCGAAATTAGAAAAAGCCGGATTCCGACAATCCTGACAAATGTGAATTTTTGCGCGAGGAAATCAAATTCCTGGGGCACACGTTCAACGAAATCAAGGCGGAGATCAATCAAGAAACTCGACAAGCGATCACCAATTTCGAGAGACCACGTAACAAGAAACAAGTTCAGTCGTTTTTAGGGCTCGTGAATTGGGACCGCAGGTTTATAAAAAACTTGGCACGATTAACAAAACCGTTAGAGGAATTGCTAAAAAAAGGTCAGAAATTTGATTGGACAGCAGAGCGACAGAGCGCGTTTAACGAGATTAAAGAGGCATTCCGCGAAGCGCCAGAATTATATCTGTTTAGACCGGACGCAAAATATGGCATTTACGTGGACGCGGCGCGAACGGGTCTGGGCGCGAGGTTATATCAGTATCAACCGAATGCGGATGAGGAAACGCGACAAACGGTCGGGTATGCTAGTCGAAGTCTCAAGGGGGCCGAGGTTAATTATACCATTACCGAACTCGAATGTCTAGCACTCGTATGGGCACTCAGAAAATGGCTTACGTTGTTGCTCGGCCGACACGTGCGCGTACATACCGACCACCAAGCACTGAAATTCCTCAGTACCTGCGTACAAAATAATAGTAGGATCGCACGTTGGTTCGCGTTCCTACAGGAGTTTGACCTGGAAATAATACATTTGCCCGGACGCGAAAATGAAATCGCGGACGCACTATCGCGAAAAGCCACAAGCGCCGAAGCGACTAACGAGATCAAACGAATCGCGCTAATACGTGATGCGAATCAGGGAAACGATACGCGTGCGTGGATGGGTGTAATTAGAGAAGCGCAAAACGCCGAGGAAACGTTACGCGAAGCGATGGAAAATCATCCGAAAATCGTATACGAGCGTGACGGACTTGTTCGAATTAAGCGCGAGGAAGGAGAAAAAATAGCGTTACCGCGCAAAGTGACATGGCGAATCACGCGAGAGATTCATCAATTGTTGATACACTTCGGCACGGATAAAATTTGCGACTTTCTGAAGCGCTATTTCGACGGGTCGAACTTCGAGCGTATTTCCCGCGACGTAGTCGCGTCGTGTGAAATTTGTCAGGCAACTAAGTATTATACGCAACCGACAGTGGGAACCGAATATTATCGATAACCGGAAGCGCCCGGAGAAACGTTGTCGTTAGACATATTCGGTCCACTACCGGCTACGCACTACGGATATAGATATATTTTAGTGGTCATGGATCAATTTTCCAAATTTATACGTTTATTTCCAATGAAGGACAAACGACACGATACGATTATTCAAAATTTGGAGAATCGATTCTTTCGCGAAATAGGCATACCACAGGCAATATTAACCGATAACGAAGGCCAATTCTTGACCAAGCGATGGCGAGAATTCGCCAACGAAAAAGGTTTCGCGGTTAGGCGAACGTCACCCTACAATCCACAGTCGAATCCAGTCGAACGCGTAATGCGCGAATTAGGGCGTATAATACGCACGTACGCTAGCCAACGTCACCATACGTGGCATAAAATTATTGACCGTGCGGAGGAGGTGATTAATCACACGCGACACGCGTCACACGGCTTCACACCGGTGGAGCTCAATAACGGTAATAACGCACATTTGAGCGCGATAGATCCCGCTCTGATTCCTCGAGAAGATCCGGATAACGAGCGACCGTGGGCCGACAAGGTGGAGCAAGCTAGACAACGACTCGCGGAAGCGGCGCGAAGACGAAAGATCCAAGCCGACAAGCATGGGACTACCACGTATCACGAAGGACAGCAAATCTGGGTGAAACTTCATCGCAGATCGGACGTCAGTCGGAGAGTAGCAAGAAAAATACACCTGGTATACGAGGGGCCGTATCGGATACAGCAAATCGTACGACCAAATGCGTACCTCGTTGAGGATCTCGATGGCCAAACCATCGGGGTATTTAACGCGAGACAAATAAAGCCACGTCGCGTAGCGAAATTACGAGAGGTGGAGGCCGAAGACGACGAGGACGAACGACGCGAAGAACCGGACCAAGTCGAAAATGACGGGGAGCCCGGAGACCAGACGCAGTCCGACAGTGAGGGAGAAGAGGACCACACGGAAATGTACGGCACTGATCGAGACAGCGACGAAGGCGAGGACAACCACGGAGACGACGGAGAGACTGGGAACACTGACAACGATGGTGGGGACATCGAAGTGCGAAGCGACAACGAGGCGGAAAACCGAAGCAGTATCTCGGCGGACCGCGAGAACGACGATGCGAATTGCGCACCATCCAAAGCGTACAGCGACACGGATGAAGAACCAGCGTACGAGACTAACCGATCGACTAATCAATCGCGATCGGCGGATGAAGTGATTGAAATACAATCATCAGGCGACGTGATTGCAGGATACGATCAAGGGCCAAACGACGACATCGTGGAGATCAGCGATCTAACCGAGCCCGAATCCAACAGCGATAGGAGCATACCACGGGAGCATTGGAGAGCGATTTTGGACCGTCTGTTGCAGTCATCCGACGACGACGACGACGACGACGACGACGAAGAAGAAGGAGGAGAAAGCAACCAACCGCGAGACGACGTCGTTGAAATCTCCGATTCAGACGATCCAAGTGAAACTTACCTAAACGCAATGTGGGTGGACGAAAATGATAGCGACGCATTTACAGTCGAATATGAAGACTTCTACCAAGGACTCAGGAATCAGAGCAGCCTGAAACAAGAAGGGAAAATTTACATCAAAACGACAAGAAAAAATGGCGTACTTACCCTGGTGAGCGAACACATGGGAGAATCCCACGACGAGGACGACGATGGTGATGAGGGTCTCATCCGCGAAGAAAAAAGACATCAATCCCACGACGACGATGGCGACGAGGATCTCAGCCGCGAGGAGAAGAGAGGTCCATCCCACGACGACGATGACGAATCCATACGAGGGGAAGAAACGCAATCCAACGACGACCTGGAAAATGAAAGAGAAAGATTAATAACAGTGTCGATTAAACAAGAATTAACGGTTAATTATGCGCAAAATATCGGACTGAGTGAGAAAATCATTGCCCAAGGCTCAGCAATGACAAGGAGTGACGACGCAGGTGCGCGAAAAATTCAAAAAGTTCGTCCACCGCGAACCCGGAAAACACTCCAGTGGCGGGCCAAAGTGCGCGCAAACATAAAAAAACGCGACGGTAATGGCAGGTTCGCGAAAGTAAAGTGCGTAACAACCGATCGTATAACCACGGTGAAAAGAGCAAAACATTTGAGACACGCGGTATGCGCGAAAATTCGGAGCGCGAAACGTAAACAAGTAGTGAGGCACGCCAAGGCCACAGCCGCGGCGCGCGACCGAAGGAGCAAGCCAGTCGATCGCAAGACGTTGAGCCGCGAATACGCATTCCGGAGCAAACGGAATCTTGCGAGCAAAATGGATCGACGGATATCCGAGAATCGCGAGCGGCGTGAAGCAGTGCAGCGCAAGATTCGAAGCAATACTGTGGCAGTTGAGCAGCGATTACGAATCGACCAAATGCTGCATTTGGCCAAGGAGTACGCGAAAAATCTGCCGGACGATCCATACGTAACGAACCACGAACTTTTGCGACAAGAGGCAGTTGAAAGTCAAAATATGATCCAGGCCATATTAAATCTGGAAAAGGTCAAGGGTCAACACTTTGGGCGATGCGTAAACGTGGACGTACACGATCCACTAGACCATACGGTCAGGGCGAACGCACTGGTGGCCGTCTCAGCGAGATACGCAGACGAGGAAAACAAAGTGCCGTTCCGCATTACTATTGACGTTGACGGAGAATCGGTGAATATAACAACGCAAATTACCAGTGGCCATGATGAAACACCCTAGAATTATATATACGCGGCGATAAAGGACGCCACGAGAGTGTCGAGTAATATGCTCAGCAAAAGAGATTTTTGAGTTCATGTGATTGCGTGCGGATGCGTAGAGTATAGGTTAGTTATTTTTTGATAGTTTATCGTATTTTTTGTTTCCCCGTTGGGAATATAGTTCATAGGCTTAGATATCTATATTGCGTGCGGGTATGTAAATTACAATTTAGTTTCTTTTGTTTGTCCGTTCCAGCTTTTGTTTCCCCGTTGGGAATAAGACAGGGTTACAAATTTATTTATGTAGTTTAAGGAAGTATCATTGAATGGTACAATAAAACAGTTTCTTTGATTTTCGTGCAAACAACGATTAAAACGGGAAATGACAACCCGGTGCCATGTGCATAGAGCATTTGTTTATTTTGTATTGAAAGTTTATTTAAGACTCAGATAATGAGTCAAAGTTTAAGGATTTGGATAAAAAAGAGACGAACCATTTATCTAGATTCAACGGGAAAATTTTGTACAAAAAAAACTGAGTTTAGTTTACGAGAAAACAGTTATCGGTTAAAGAAACGCAGAGGTGATCTCACAAAGTTAAAGGCGCGACCACAATGACAGGTGTGGATAGCGAAAAGGAGATTCGGCTGTTGCGAACCCAACCTATCGCGAGGATAGGAAGTAGTTGCGTGAGCAGATGCGAAATCGACCATGAGCGCGCGCGCGAACCCAACCCCGTCCGGAATGGGGTTACCATCAGGCGTGGTCAGCACATTAGGGAAACCACTGAACCGATCGGCGGGCTATCAACGCTGAGGTGTCACAGGCATCGCGTCTAAGACAATACCACCAATGGTCGGCATGGCGGAGGTGTGAGTCCCGAGATGTCAGTACCATGGGGCATGGTAAGCGACTTGGGCGAACCAGGAGTCAGACCGACGAGATGCCGACGCGAGCGTGTTGTAGGCATCACAAACAACGCTAAACCACCGACAAACGGCGTGTCGGACGCGTGGAGGCTGAGATAGCGATACCACGGAGGCGCGGTTAGGGACTTAGACTAACTAGCGGTCCGATTGGCGGACTGGGGTTAGAAACGCGTTAAGGGCGTTACAAACAGCAATAAGTGACAAGCGGATAGCGAGCCAAATATGAGAATCGCGAAATCGCGATCCACGGGAAATACGCGCGATGGGGGTAACGAGGTCCGAGGCGCGCACATATTGGGTGGTCCAGCGCATGCGGAGGCATGAACCACGAAGCTCGCAAAGCTCAATGTTTATTTCGGGGACCATGTAAAAGCCATGAGTGACCCAGGTGGGCGAGCCATGCCGGGTCAATTGTATAATGCGTTAGTCATAAGGAGGTATGATGTACGCGCAGAGTTCATTTTTCCCGAAGGATCCTATAATAATATAATGAATTAATGGAAAATAAAGTCAGGATACGGGAAAACAGAATGCTGCGCAAATATGTATTTAGAAATTGTATGTTCAAGTGAGTACATAGAAACCTGGGTAATTATGCATAAAAGGGGCATCCTCTCCGATTTGCTTGATTTTTTAATATGTTGTTGGGGATGTCTTCCCGAGTCATTTCATATATATATATATATAAGGGTCGGACTTAAATAGTTTCGGAGATACAGGCTGAGAAAGGATAAAAATAATAAATACAAAAATAAACGTTTAATGATGATTTATTCAACACTATCATTAGGAATCTGAAAGATTTCAGCCATTGCATCAAAGAATGCGGTAATCCGAGCGAAAGCAAACCAATAGAGCCACTTTGAAAACATAAACAAACAGGCTGTACTACACAGGGACTGCCGCACTTCTCCGCATGCAGGGATGGGTATTTATATACCAACTATTCATCGTACATATAAATATGTACTTTTCATATACCACCTGTTCTCTGCTTTAACAAATATGTGCTTTCTAAGTTGAAGCACATACAAAGAACACACTTGGTTGAAATCCTTCAGATTCCTAATGATAGTATTCAATAAATCATCATTAAACGTTTATTTTTGTATTTATTATTTTTATCCTTTCTCAGCCTGTATTTCCGAAACTATTTAAGTCCGGCCCTTGTATATATATATATGAAATGACTTGGGAAAACATCCACAACAACATATTAAAAAATAAACCAGATCGGAGAGGGAGTCGCTTTTATGCATAAATACCTCCTTTCTCAGCTTGTATCTCCGAAGCTATTTGAGTCCGACCCTTATATATATATATGAAATGACTCGGGAAGACATCCCCAACAACATACTAAAATAACAAACAAATCGGAGAGGATGCCCCTTTTATGCATAATTACCGAAACCTGGGCGAACCAAACAATAGGCATGTCGACTCGCGGTAAACACGCAGGAATGCGGAAGCAATGTAGGCCATATGCGAACGAGTGGCAGTCACGCGGCAGGTGAATGCGAAGGGGCGTACCCATGCGAGAGAGGGGAGCCAGCTCTGAAGTCGGGAGCCGGAGCAGAGCCCATGGTTCGGGGATTCGTCGCCCGAGCTCCGAACAGTACAGTCGATTATCTTGATCTCTAACTTGTACATTGCGATAGATTGAAACTCGGCGTAGAACATCCCGCGGTAGACGCGTTACATCTTAAGACCCTCGAGTACGAAATTTGTATTATCTGGAAGTAGAGTAAAATAAATGTTATTTTACAATTTTGCAAAAAGAAGTACAATTAATTAAATACATTCGTATGCGGTCAACTTAACTACCCGATATACTTACCCGATCCTGATACTTACCTGTCGGCGATCCTGCGCCCGTTCGGGGAGATCCCAAAGCGGTCCAGTGAAGGTCCTGAAGGAGACAGCCAGCGGTGCACAGCTGCAGTCCGGAGGAGGTCCGAGGTGCTTGGTCCAGCGGTGACGTGGCAACCTGAAACAGAAAAAAGTAAGGGGAATCAGCGGGGGTGCGAAAAGTCGGGAATTTCTTAATGTATAGTCAATGATCCTTTCTCGGTTTCGTGGGAAAAATCGAGTGGCGACCGTGTCGGGGACACAGATTAGCGACGTGCGGGGGAACATCACACCTCTGTACGGTCACAACAGACCGAGTCCCGCCATCCTGCGAACTCTGTGCGACGAAATCGCTGCACAGACCTCTGCAGAAGGAAAATTCGATATCAGTGCATTCACGAGAGGCCAGCGGATACGAATATCGCGATCCCGTTCAAATCCGATGATTGTGCAGGAAAAACTCTGCACAGAAATCGTATATAAAAATAAATGTTGAAAATGGCCCTACGAAGTGCCAAATAACATAGATATCTCGTTCCCGTCAAGATCCGATCATTGTGCGGCAAACTTCCTGCACGAACATCTCCGCCGGGAAAACGCGTCATTTCCGTAGGGATTAGATGATAAGGATCATGTATGCGAAGAGCGATTATTCTGGGTAATACTGAAGGAGACGGGCTTCCTCACCGATTTCGATGAAATTAGGCTTAATCGATTCGTTTTCGCTTAAAACGAAAGAATCTGGCAGAAAAAAGCGTCGCTCTGCCCCGCGAAGCGAGATATTAACAGTTAAAGTTGACGACTATCAGGTTATGAAACCTTGTAACCGGACGGGCTACGACTCGCTTTAACCTAACCGACGGTAAGCTTGTGACCAAACGTTCGACCTGACCCTACACCACCCCTCGGTAAGGTGACTACCTACTTCTCGCTATATGTTATTTTAGGTACCCTAACCAGGCGGAAAGTGATTTTCTCACGACTCACTGTTTCAGATTTCGCTTTTATCAACGGTCGCCACTCGGTTTAACCGTGTCTACCGAGAAGGTAAGTATATTGTCCACAGACCTTTCGTAGATTGCTTTTGGATTAATTCTTCTTTTCTCTGTTTCAGGTTCCCCTCGGATGCCGGATGGACCCCGCTGCCCACTGGATCGCCGCCGTCGCTGGATCGCCGCCGCCTCTGGAACGCCGTCGCCGCTGGATCGCCGGATCGTCGTTGGACAGGGATTTTAAGGACCCCGTGTCAACCGATTTATTTTCAGGGAAGTATTTCACAGGAAAATAATTTTATATTCACAGACACTTTGCTCTGCTTCTTACACTGAATTTATTTCTATTTCAGATTACACAATATGGATACGCGTTAGCGCTCACAAAATGGCCGCTCGTTGCCACGTAGGCTGGCCGGATATACGCGCCGGCTTTTAGTCGTACGCTCAAATGTTATTAATTATCAATGCGATTATAACTCGTGGTTCGACGCAACTCGCTAACGCTATTTAATGTTCGCGCACGTCGATATACGCTCAAAACTGTCGCACGTAATTATCGATCGCCGCACTACTCCGAATTCACACACACGTGAATCGTCGTTAATTACTGTTCTCAAATGTTCAAATAAATGATGTTATTAATTTTCCGACTCGCGTTATCTCGATTCGCGGTTGTCTGCTCGTTAGCGATATCACGCCTCGCTCGCGGGTTATCTCCGGTTTTAGGTAGAGAGACACTAGCACGTCCGCACGCTAGGACTCTCCCGGATCGAAGACCCAGATCTCTGCTCCGTAACCGTTGTCGGAGCCGTTCGCGTCTGCGCGTCGGTATCCCCTACTCCGGAACACTCGCATTCCGATGTCCGTTTCGCGTAAACATGTTTTCGAAGCTATCCCTACTACGAAGCTCTCGCTTTCCGGTGTCCGTTTGACGAAAACATGTTTGCCGGAGCGCTCGCATTCCGATGGTCGTTTATAAAAACTTGTTTTTCTGTAGGAACTTCCAAATGCGTATTTCCGTGTTTTGGAAATTTCTACGTACGTAATCTGAAATATATCTCGTCGCTCGCTTTACGACGATATTCTTCGCTCGTAATCGCTATACCCTTCCGTGCTTCCATAATATAGCTATTCGCACGATTATCTTCTCTCGCTGTCGCGAATTTCGATTTCCGCTTGGCGCGCGCATGAATCTCGTAAGCCGCTGGATCTATCGACTTGCGATTTGCTTTACCTCGTTATTCGGATGCTCCTATACACTCTTAAATAATGCTCATTAATTTTTTAATTTGTCGCAGCGAGATTCGTGCGCGCCGCACTGGCCGCTATTCTATTGACGCGTAAACATTTGTTACGCTCGCGCGAGCGTATGCCCTCGCACGCCTATGACCTTGTCGCACGGAGTTAGCTGCGCGCCGTCATGGCTCGAATATATATACTGAAATTAAGTTGATCGGCCCTCCGCCGACACCATGAATGTAATAATGACGGTCTATATGCCCTTTGGCCCGCGCGCATGTAACTCCTTACGCTTTTCGATTTCGACCATGCCGTCGATAAGGTAGTGCTCCAGGGTTATCCCTGATTACTCCGAACACCTTGATTCTGGGGTATGAGGCCGCGCATCGATTTTGGCACGCGTCCGTTCGACAATGTTGAAACCTTATCAGACATGTTATTTGGATTGCCCTCAGGGTCTCTCGTCACTCGGCATACGTTTCCGTCTCTCGCGCAAGTAATTCGGTGCGCGCGCTTCCGGTTACGCGAATCTCGATATCCACGCGCTTCCGGCGTGTCCCTTGACTCGGTCACCGCGCAAACATCTCGGCTCCTCGTTTGCCTTACGGATTCGGTGCGCGCCTCCGCTTCTCGTCGCTGATTGGCTAATCGCGTATTGCAACGCGCTCTTCTGTATTTCGAACGCGCCCGTTATTTCGGATGTCACAAATATTAATCAATTATAGTTAAATATCTCTTACGATGACTCGAAATACTTATTCGCGGATTTGTTCTCGTTTCGTTTGACTCGATTACTTTAATTCAAATCGCTTTCATAAAGATTCTATTTTTTACTCGCGTTTATCTATAATTCTATTATCTAGCGTATGGAAGCAGGGAAGATATTTATCCATTGCGCTTATTTTGGGATACTGAAATAAATGTATTTTATTATAATATTCTTTACACAATGTCATCTCACGATGACTGTCACGATTTCATGCGCTATATCTCACTCTCCTGTTTGCGCATTCATCCACCACATACAAATAAAAGATATGCTTTTTAATTGTGAGGGTACAAAAAAAAATATGTTTTTTAGATTAATTAATATTCGCACGCAAGCTTAACCTATAATGTTCGCTATATATACATATATATATCTATACGCTCGCAATACTTAATGTCTAAACTTATCTCTAAACGCGTATGTACATATGTCCGCTGGGTCGAGGGTTACAATTTCTTTTCGCCAGGGTGTTTTGGAAGGCGTTGGGCGGCGTCCTCTTCGGCTCCGCTCCCACCTGTGGAGTCGCTCTTTGATGTCCCTCGTGTCACCCGTTCTAGCCGTACCTTAAGCTGTGCGGGCTGATCTGTCACTACCCGCGGCTTCTCCGGCTCCATCGATGCCCTCTGCTTGGCCGCTGCACTGCCTGGCGGAGACTCTGAAACTGACGGTTTCAAGCTAACCCAGAATTATTTTATTAGTTAGTTTTGCACTTTACGTCGGGCGGAAGGCTATTTAACCACATTTCACTCGATAATATTCGAACGTCGCAAAATTATCGGTCGCCACTCGGTTTTACCACTACCCACCGAGAAGGTAAGTATTACGACAGACCTTTCTTTGCCTTGAACTAATCTCTCCTTTTTATGTTTCAGGTACTCCCAGGATGCCGGATGGACCCCGCTGACCACTGGATCGCCGCCGTCGCTGGATCGCCGCCACCAATGGATCGCCGCCGTCGCTGGATCGCCGGAACGTCGTTGGACAGGGATTTATAACGGTCGCCGTATCAACCAATGGGATTTCAGGAAAGTATACCACAGAAGATTAATAACTTTCACAAGCACTATGCTCTGCTTTTAACAATGAATTTATTCTGTTTCAGGTTACACAAAATGGCCGTGTGCACTCGCACTCACAAAATGGCCGCGCGACGCCATATTGGCATGACTCGCACTTCGCGTAGATTCTACGTTGTACGCAATGTTAATTATTCGCAAACGCGATTATTTATTGTTCTCTTGCCGGATTTAACAATTATGATGCCGGCGCACGTATCGATCGCGGATTACGACCGGTTTTCATGGAACTGCACAAATTCTCCCGATCGGATATCGTCACGTGGTTTTATCGATCGCTGCTCAATTTTGTTAATGTTCACGACTGAGAATTAACGGCTCGCGTTAACAATTACGAATATTCACTCGTATGCGACATTGCACGTCGCTCGCGGGTTATCTCCGATTTTCATGAGATATCTCTTACAACGGATGCTTACGTCGAGATTCTCTTGGATGACGGTCCCGTTTTCGGCACTAACCGAATCATTCAATTTGCGTTAACAATTAACGACTTCACGTACTTACCGGTATCACTCGCCTCGCACTAAGTGATCTCGGTTGACCTTGAGCCTCACGACACACACGCACGTTACGAGAGCTCCCGAGACAAAGTTAATCCACTTACGGATTATTATTATTATTGGTAATATATACCACTCGCGTTAACTAAGAACGACTTTCGTTAATTAGCGGGATCACGCTCCGCTCGCGGGTTAATCTCGGTTTTAATGAGCCTCGTGTGGCACGTCCGCACGCCACTAGTGCATCCCGGGAGAAGACCTCGAGTCTTGCTCCGTAACGGCGCAAGCAAGACCGCGCGCATGCGCAGTGTTGCCAGCCATCCCTCCTGGCTGACGCAATATTCTCGCTCGCGTCGTCACGCACGCGAAAACAGCGTGATATGGAAAATTCCGGGACGCTCGTTATTTATTCGACGCGCAATAACCGATTCAATCGATAATTCCCGAATTTTCCACTTACAATGTCTGTACGCTGGAGTACAGTGACTATGAACAAACGTTTGCAAATTTTTAGGCAAACGCTTATTTTGCGCTCGCCTGTCAATCCTACGGTCGCATATAACCGATTGTGCACCTCGGTGCATCAGAAACCGGTTTTTCGCATCGCGCATGCGCCGACGCATATCTCGCGATGCAACGGCTCTATGGCGACGCGGAAGTCTCCGTCGTGTTTCCCGATGCCGATTTGGCCGGAAATGACCATTTTTTACCGATTTCGCCGTTCTACGGCCGATATCGCCCGAAAATGTCCCTAGGGACCTGATCGGACCAATCACGTCACGGAATCCTCGGGAAAGACGTCGTTGACCCATTTCCAGATCTGGGGGTCGATCATGAAACTTTTCCCCTAGCGTGAATTGTGAAAAGTGAAATGTGAACTGTGAAAAATGAAACGTGAAACGTGGAACGTGTAACGTGACAGTGAAACGTGAAACGTGATGGCTGTTGTTCGTTGAATTACTGCATGATATTTTTGAGATTTTTATCCGAGGTAATCTTTTTTTCTTTTTAAGTAAAGTATTAGCAAACGTATAATAATATTTCTAATACACATTATAATATTAGAAAACCGTTACATTTGCTATCCAGCTTTCGCAACTAAGGATAACCTCAAACTTGTAGAATAGTTGTATGATAAATTATCTGATACATTACAAATATTACATGAATTAAATGGAAATACTTTGAACTAGATAAAAGTTGGTTGAGATGTAATAAATGTATTTCAAATTCAGGTTAAACTACAGAGCGGAGGCATATATGCAACATGAATTCTACAATTTTCTAAATTGGTTCAACAAACGGGTTTGGTATCCATTGGGCAAGATCCACTCGCGATTCCGGAACCACCGCCAAGTTATGACAACAACGTACTCATCGGCTCAACTTAGGGTCTTGTGTGAGTATTTATATCTCTTTCAAATCCAACTGCGCAGTGATGAAAATAATGGATCATTATTTTTGTCGCGCCATTGTGTAATTGTGTAAAGCATCATTATATAGTTCTTTGTGATATATTCCAGCGTTGAAACCTTCCTTCAAGAAACGGCCAATGGAATCCGAGACATATGCGGCAGAAGGAGGTAACGTCACAATTGTATGCAAACCCGAAGCTGCGCCCAGGCCGAAATTTGTTTGGAAGAAAGATGGAAACGTGATCGGATCGGGCGGTAGACGAAGAATTCTAGAAACCGGAAATCTTATTATCAGTTCGGTATCGCGAGACGACGAAGGAACATACGTGTGTACAGCGACAAATCAGTACGGCAGCGATGAAACTCGCGGACGACTGATCGTACTACGTAAGTCAATCATGTGACGCTTAAGAAAATTCTGAAGTCACAAAGATATTTATGCAGAGATATTAAACAGAATAGATAAAATTATATATCGGTTATCATAGTACGTCTTTGATATTTATCGTTTATGCATACTGAAATTTGTCATTTCATGAAAATTTGTGATTTCTATATAGATAACAACTGATTTTGACAGCGGCTAATTATATTATTATATTGCAGGTGGACCACAATTTATTCAAAGACTGCCGCCACTGATGGTTCTGAATTATAATTATAATCTGACATTGCGCTGTGTGGCGCAAACAGACGAGATGTTGGACGTAGCGTATATTTGGACGCATAATGGAATGCGTATCCGTAATAAGGACTTGCAAAATAACCCACGATTACGTATCGGTGGCGAATATCTAGATATTATAAATGCCACATTCGCTGAAGCCGGCGAGTACGAATGCATCTTGAGAAGCGCTGTTGGCGAAATATCAAGCAAGCTTACTCTGATCGTGCAGTGACCACCTGGACCACCTGGTAGAGTGCAGGTTGCAAATATCGTCAAAACTTCAGCCACATTACGGTGGACCGACGGTGCCTTAAACGGAAAACTGATAACTATGTATACAATCAGCGCGCGAACGAATTGGAATCGCACATGGTTCCCTCTTGTAGAAAGTAAGTTTGGTCTTTGATAATCATGATTTCTTATAGAAATGATTTCGACAATTAGTACTTAATTATGATTTTAATATGCACGCGATTTCAAATTAAGTGTTCAAAAGCTTCTTCGCTGTATCTATTTTCTCTGTGTAGCTTTACCTCACGTAAACGTGTATATGGGGCATTCCACGCCAATTCGCGAGGGGTCAAACCTCGACCTTTTTATTTCTGATGGCGGCTTGTTTTTTTAGCAGGTTTTTACGAGTACTATACTCATGTAAGAGCGTTTTTATCATAAATGTAGCGTTTCTGAAATAGAGCCTGCGCAAAATGTGTAATCCATCGGCTCCAAAGATTTTCAATGACTTTTTTCGCCTATTAGGCAACGTCTAAGAAAAAAATTCATTGAACATAAAATACGCTATTTTGATCATATTTTTTTAAAAAAATTACTCCAGATTTTTATAATAATATTTTTAAACAAATAAAGTAAAAAAACATCAAAAATTTTAAATATCTCGAAAACCCCATTTTCTATTTTCTTTAAATTTATAGGGAATATTCTGGGAAATATTAGAAAAATTTTAAGACCGGTCCGAAGTTGCGCAGAAAATTTGGGAATTTTTTATGAATTTTTTTGTGCAGTATTCGACTCACAAAAGTGCAGTTAAAATCGCGTTTCAAACAATTCTGAATCGATTTAGCTAAACTTTTTTTAATTGATTGACATTACTTATTAACAACCGGTCAACGGTGAAAGACGTTATATATTGCCAGTCACGGTCAATTTAAATTACTTTAATAGTTATTCTATACTGGCAAAAGAAATTTATTATTCTGTTTATTATACACCGTCGACCGAAGAATCGGTGCTCCATCTTATAGTTGTTATTGCGATAAATATTACCACAGCCCCAGTGGTCGAATCGGCACGACACCCGCACGGTATACGGGAGGTTCCAAGTTTAAACCCTGGCTGGGGTAATATTTTTTCGCAATAAAAATTTAAACTATTTAATTTAGAAATTACATTAACTGACCAAAACCCATGGTCGAAATTAATAATGTCTCGACGATTGATCCAAAAAAGTGCTGTGTGAATCCGACAAACCAAGTTGGCTCACAGTTTTTCAATGTTCATATCGGAAAGACGTTATACAATTGCCAGTCACGGTCGATTTAAATTACTTTAATTAAAATAATAAATAATCTGTTCTTAAATAAATGTACTTATTGAATTAAATTTCCTCACAAATTTATTATTTTCGCCTTTCTCACACTGTTCATCGCAATTTTGTTCCAGGATCTTCATCATAATTCAGTAAAAAATTTTTACAGGCGTGTGCAGAAGGCACAATTCACTAATTTTATTTGTTAATAAGTAATGTCAATCAATTAAAAAAAGTTTAGCTAGATCGATTCAGAAACGCGATTTTAACTGCACTTTTGTGAGTCGAATACCGCAGAAAAAAATTCATAAAAAATTCCCAAATTTTCTGCGCAACTTCGGACCGGTCTTAAAATTTTTTTAATACTCCCCAGAATATTCCCTATAAATTTAAAGAAAATAGAAAATGGGGTTTTCGAGATATTTAAAATTTTTGATGTTTTTTTACTTTATTTGTTTAAAAATATTATTATAAAAATCTGGATTAATTTTTTTTAAAAAATATGATCAAAATAGCGTATTTTATGTTCAATGAATTTTCTTCTTATAGTCCAAGAGCCGGCTGCACAAAACCCTCCCTCATCGAACATCCGGCTGAATTTTATTCGAATCGATAGCTTTTTTAGTGGTTAACCTTGTGCCGGGTTTTATATGCCCTGAAATTTGACCGAAGTGTTTAAAAAAAGGCTACTTCCGGTATGACTTTTTGAGATGAAACCCCCTTAAAAAACATCCGGCTGAAACTTGTGCTAATCGATTCAGGATGTCAAGCACTTTGATAAAAAAATATGCTGCCACCCCCCACCTTGACAGGAACCATGGCAGCAACCCTTAAACGTGACATATTTTCGTACCGTACCTCCCTCACAGAACATCCGATTTTTTTTTGTTTTAAAATGTAACTCGAACATTCCTGAACATAAAAAAACAATGCTGCCATCGCTGGCCTTGACCAAAAATTTTTGTGCCACCCGTAAGTCGCGCGACTTCTGGCTGCCAATTTGTAACGGGTCAATACTTCCCTTGCAGAACATACGGGTAATGTCTTGCCAGGTATTTAAATAGAAAATAAGACAATCGTCGACGAAAACGATTTTAAAAACCGACTATGAATACCGCCCATACTAGCGCGAAAATTCCTATCGAATATTTTGTGGCAAAAATAATTTGTGATAAACAAGCTGCGCGTACATTGGTAGAGGTGTGGAATAAAACAAGGTAAGTTCATATAACGTTCACGTTTTTTTTATATAATCTTTTATTCTTATATTTTTGTATTTAAAATCTTAAAAGTAGGATATAAAAAATTAATATAACTGGGAGAAAAATATACAGTTAAGCAACCCATTTTGAGGCCCAAGATTAGTAATCAAATTATTTGGATTGCTCGTAACTCTAATTTTACGTAACCTCGTATTTGGACTAGAAATACGTCATCAAAATGATGACGTCAGAGGAATAATATCAGTTACGCGGGGTTAACCATAAACCTCGCTTAAGAGAGAACTGTCATAGATGAGGACGGAACGTATCTCGTAAGTCTGAATTACGTTTTTGCAAATGTCAGTTGTCGGGGGAAAGTTGAGTTAATCATCTTACAAATGCGATTACCTTAACTCATGTTCATAACGTACATAACTTGGTTAACCAAATTAAAATTAACATTATTGTATAACCCAAATTTGTATGTGTAAAATTTAAACATACCTATTTCTGAATTATGTTTAATCTGAAATCACGGTTACGAAATCCGTAATCGTGATTTACCTTAACTCACTTCGTGTATTACCTTAACTCATATTCATAATCTGTATAACTCTGAATTGTGGTTGTTCGATAGCAGAAATATAAGTTTTAGAAGAGTTACAGTAAAATAGATCGTTAGCTCAGCGTTAGCGTACTAGGCTACCATTCCGGAATCTTATAGGTCCTTAGGTTCGAATCCCGTCAATGCGTGCGTATACAAAAATTGTAAACCAATGCGTAATTGTAAATAATAAAATAGAATATATGCGAAACCATGAATACAAATTAACTAAAAAAAAAAGAAAAAATTAGAACAAATAAAAAAAATTTTTCTTTTTCGTTAAAATATTCTTAAAATGAGTTAAGCCGTAACTCAAATTTTTGCTTACATTACCTGATTCCTCAAGTCAATTTTTAGCTTTTTAACGGATATTATTCCTCTGACGTCATCATTTTGATGACGTATTTCTAGTCCAAATACGAGGTTACGTAAAATTAGAGTTACGAGCAATCCAAATAATTTGATTACTAATCTTGGGCCTCAAAATGGGTTGCTTAACTGTATATTTTTCTCCCAGAGTTATATTAATTTTTTATATCCTACTTTTAAGATTTTAAATACAAAAAAATAAGAATAAAAGATTAAATAAAAAAAACGTGAACGTTATATAAACTTACCTTGTTTCATTCCACACCTCTACCAATGTACGCGCAGCTTGTTTATCACAAATTATTTTTGCCACAAAATATTCGATAGGAATTTTTGCGCTAGTATGGGCGGTATTCATAGTCGGTTCTTAAAATCGTTCTCGTCGAAAAGATTGTCTTATTTTCTATTTAAATACCTGGCAAGACATTGCCCGTATGTTCTGCGAGGGAAGTATTGACCCGTTACAAATTAGCAGCCAGAAGTCGCGCGACTTACGCGTGGCACAAAAATTTTTGGTCAAGGTCAGCGATGGCAGCATTGTTTCTTTATGTTCAGGAATGTTTGAGCTACATTTTAAAACAAAAAAAATTGGATGTTCTATGAGGGAAGTATTGACCCGTTACAAATTGGCAGCCAAAAGTCGCGCGACTTATGGGTGGCACAAAAATTTTTGGTCAAGGCCAGCGATGGCAGCATTGTTTTTTTATGTTCAGGAATGTTCGAGCTACATTTTAAAACAAAAAAAATCGGATGTTCTGTGAGGGAGGTACGGTACAAAAATATGTCACGTTTAAGGGTTGCTGCCATGGTTCCTGTCAAGGTGGGGGGTGGCAGCATATTTTTTTATCAAAGTGCTTGACATCCTGAATCGATTGGCACAAGTTTCAGCCGGATGTTCTTTAAGGGGGTTTCATCTCAAAAAGTCATACCGAAAGTGGCCTTTTTTTTAATACTTCGGTCAAGTTTCAGGGCATATAAAACCCGGCACAGGGTTAACCACTAAAAAAGCTATCGATTCGAATAAAATTCAGCCGGATGTTCGATGAGGGAGGGTTTTGTGCAGCCGGCTCTCCTACTATTAGACGTTGTCTAATAGGCGAAAAAAGTCATTGAAAATCTTTGGAGCCGATGGATTACACATTTTGCGCAGGCTCTATTTCGGAAACGCTACATTTATGATAAAAACGCTCTTACATGGGTATAGTACTCGTAAAAACCTGCTAAAAAAACAAGCCGCCATCAGAAATAAAAAGGTCGAGGTTTGACCCCTCGCGAATTGGCGTGGAATGCCCCATATAATTGCTTTTAGATATTACGGCTGTCGAGATGGATAGATATAACGGTCGAAAAGAGGCATATCTAGAGAATGTTCTAAATCCGTATTCCACGTACGAGTTCCGCGTGCTTGCCTTTAATGAATTTGGTTACGGTCCGCCATCAACTCCCTCACCGGCCGCAGGGGGAAGTGATCCGCGCAGTTCCTTGGGCTTAGCTCACCCACGGTCTCCCGAGCTCATCACCGCGGACATACACATACATATACACTGTACACACACACACACACACACACACACACACACACACACACACACACACACACACAGACACACCCGCAGGGGGGGGGGGCAACTGGACTCTATTATAAGATATTCTGGCGTCGCAAAGGACATGACACGGAGTTTCAGTCGTTGTCCTTGAAGGAATACGGCAATGTCGGTAGCAGTGTCGTATCGATCCAACCAAAGTATTATTACATGGAATACGAAGTGAGAGTACAAGCGATTAATGCAATGGGCGAAGGAGGCCCGATATCCAAAATCGTGACGGTGTACAGCGCAGAGGACATGCCGCAGGTTGCGCCGCAACAAGTGTTCTCCCTGAGCTACAATAGCACCAGCTTGAACGTCAACTGGCTACCGATCGAGCAGACTCGCGAGCGAGTGCGAGGCAAGCTGATCGGTCATAGGATCAAGTACTGGAAAGAGAATAACCGCGAGGAGGATGCTACTTATTACTTGTCACGTACCACTCGTCCTTGGTCACTGGTCGTTGGATTGCAACCAGATACATATTATTATGTAAAGGTAAAGCTGAAAGTCTTTTATTTGTATTTCTATACGAGCATCTACTAAGAATGTTGAAAAATCCAACTGCAGTGTCAATTGTATGAAATATTTATTATGAGTAATCTTGATTATTTAAATAGTACATAAATAGAAAGGTATTTAAAATATATTGGAAAACTTATAAATGAAAGATTTAAATGAGAATCATAAATTTTTCAAAGGTAATGGCCTCTAACTCCGCCGAAGAGGGTCCGGAGAGCGAACGGTATCTACAGCGAACTTATCGCAAGGCGCCGCAGAAACCACCGGAATCGGTGTACGTATACGGTGTAAACCCGTCAACGGTGAGAGTCGTCTGGCGTTATGTGCAACTAGGGAAGATTTCGTCAAAGTCTTCTCTGTTGTGCACGAGCAGATTACTAGAGCGCTTCAATGAAAGCCCACAGTTTGGATAAGTTCAAAAACAATTTACAACAGCTGCCCTACTCGACAATTACTAACCTGTAGCAACAGGAAACGACAAATAGGGACGAATGGGAAAGCCACGCAAGGCTAATTGTTGAACTTAGAGAATAGATTACTCCTGAAATCTTAGAGCTGATTCAGCAGCAACGATTAGGATTTTTGGTGCAGGGTACCAGATTCATGAAATACAGTGCCAGAGGACAAGTATGTATCATTTTGACATAAGCATACGTTCAATGTTACGTACAAATTATGAAAAATTCCTAATAAGAATCTTGACATTTTTAGCGGATTAAAGATAAATTTTGGTACGTCCACTTATCGCCGAATCACAAAGTATTCCATTACGGAGATTGCGAGAAATCGGTGCCAACGATAGACGAACCTCCTACGAAGTTAGCGGTAGTCGAGATTCGAGGATTATTAACCGGCAGGGATTGTCCCGCATATGAAAGATTTACAAAGACGGAAAACTACGCATCGGTTGGCGCTTTCCTTGGCCTTGGACTCCGTTGAAGTGTCTAGTCTCGATTTCGTTGCTCCTGATGAGCAAGTTTTTGATTAATTGGCTGACGGCATTAACGCTTTACTCGGTTTGTAGCATATTCTGCTTACATTTATAACCAATGCACGCGCGAGTAAATTTTTCACTTGCTTTTTCCTTTTTTTAGAATGACTAGTAAAGAGGCTGAAAATGATTTGGAGACTTTACTATCCATGGATATTAAATTAAGACCTTTAGACGCCGAAGGGATCGAAATCCCGCAAGATCCACCCGCGATTCAGGAAGCACCGCCAAATTATGACTTTTGCTACGAGTTAAAGTAAAAATTGTAAGTCGTGCTCGCCTATTACTAGATTGCTGGAATGGCTAACAGATAAAACACTTGTAAGGTCATATGTATTTAAATTCATATGTGAAGGTAATTTAACATTGCTACATTAATTTCCTTTTTGTAGAACTACCTTCGTGGAACAATAATACATGAAATAATTCGTATATAGCTCTGGTTGGTAAAGCGATGAGCGCGAACGAAAGTTCCACTAACAAGATCATGACGTCCCTGGATGTAGACTACGGATGACATTCGCGAGCTTACACCACTGAGCATTGTATTTGTCAGATCCTCTAATAATTGCCAGATTGGCTTGTCAGGACTTACAGGTGAATAGCGATAACTTTCTCTTATTGGGAGAGCTTTCTCTTTCTCTTTGTATCTAATTTGAATAATTAAATAAATAAATAAAATATATATAGTATAGTAAAAGAAATTTCAAGGAAAAACTGTATAGATATTGAAAAATTTATTAGCATATTCTTTCTTTCTTTGTATCGAAATATTTTTTCCCCGGAGAAAAGACATATTGTAGTCACAGTATTCTGGACACACTGTATATTCCAACCGCTCCTTAGAATAAGTGAGTGATGTCGAGTATATAAATGAAGATCTACGATGCTCTGTTGTTTCCGTCTTCTATCGGACGCATACCGTTTTCGTTGTTGAAGACAATTCCTCGATTCGAAGAAACGAAGTATGCTAATAAGATTTTTAATATCTATACAGTTATTTATTTTGATGTGTTGTATTGTTATTGTGTAATTGTGATGTGTGTATGTTGTGTGTGTGACTTCCAGATTTATATTCTTTACTTATGAAATATGTAATGCTTGCATATGTAGTGCTTTTTATATGAATCTTTTAGGATGAATGTAACAAGCGACCAAAAAGTAATTTTACTTAATTGGATGAAGGTCCATCCGGACGTTGCCAGAGGTAGACTACGACAGAAAGGAGAAAGTAAAAGCAAAATGGTAAATATTTTCCACAATTTTTCATAATTGATATATAATTAAGGCTATGTGTATGTATGCATATACAGGGTGTCCCGAAATTCGCGAATCAAAATACCATAGCAATAAAGTTCTCGAAAAAATAAATTTAAAACGTATTTGCCACTTTTCATTCCGAGCAGTAGTTTCTGAGATAAAAAGGTTTAAACGTGGCCAATTACAGATTACGATTAAACGGAAACCTGTCCGTGAGTCGCGCGTTAATAGTGTTAGTGACCGCGCACTTCACGCTCTCACAGGCATTAGACAAAAGATTGTTTGCGTGACGTCCGTATAATACCGCGTGTTGCGTGTAATATTTGTTGCGAATTAGATGATGCTGTTAATAAACAACGTGTGTTTAAGCATAAATTTATCTTATTTATTAGGTAATGAATAAGATAAATTTATAATTTATCAGAATTATATCGCTACTAATTTGTGTATCACAATATCAATAAGAAATATGAATAAGAGTTAAATAATTGCAATCAAGTGGCATACATACAAATCAGTATTTCTTTACAATAATTCTAATTTTTTTAATTTTATACATTTATTCCTTCTTTCTCTTTAGTCTTTAATTATATCGAAACATTTATTTGATTATTTCTTTCTTATCATTCATTCATTCATCCTCTCAAAAATGTACCGGTTATATATTATTACTTACGTGATATTACCACTCATACATACATATTACTACTTAAGGTAAATGTCCCTATTTGTGACCATGACCCTATTTGTGACCATTTGCGGACGTTTATTAAAATAATCAGAAGTTGTAAATAATTCATCTTGAAAAGAATATTTATCATGTTTTGCGATTAATAAGCTACGGTTTGATATACGGTTTTAATGATATTTAACTAACAAATTCTCGTGAAAATGTGAAATAAGGTGCTCGTGTCGCCATCAGTGGCAGATCGAGCGCATGCTTGTCGTCACGTTAGTAGATCTATGGCGTTTGTCGCGGCACAGTCACAGCTTTGTTACGTCGTCAAAAAAAGTGTTAAAGAACAATACTGCGCAAAACTATCAGTGAAGGATTAATAAGTGTTGTGCTACTCGTGTATTCCGGAAAAGGTTGGTAGTTTTGAGTATATAGGCGAATTTTACAGATAGGTACAGCAAAAAACACGCATGTCTTCATTTGTGATCGGCTCAAGAAAACTAGTCGTGGCAGTAAATTTTGCTGCTTGTTTCCAAAAAAAACGTACTTAATATCCATCTCCATACTCTTCTAGACGAATGTGAGTTGCATTTGTACGAGTATGCTCAAGGGAAAACTCTAGAGAAAACGATATTATTTTAGGTTAAGTCACTAATTGGGACGTCGTGTGTTCATCGTGTGTTTTGTACCGATTTGTGACCACGGTTTTAAAATACTTACTTTATACTTATTCAATTATTGAGTGATTTCTTTATGAAATACAATAAAATATTTTATTCTAATGAGGCCATTTGACGATAAATATAACCACAGTCTCTAAGTAGCGAGAAAATCCAACTTTATTTCATCAGGATCGAAAATTAATTTGCCGGTCACTAAATGGTACATTCGAAGGATAATGTACGAATGTACCGGTCACTAACCGGGTCAGACGAGGGGTCACTAATAGGGCCAAAATTAAATCAGGCGGTCACTAATGCGTACATATACATAGTCTGCAATTTCTTTTTCTATATTTATTAGATTATGTTTAAAACTTGAATAAAACAAGTTTTTCGATACAAAAATGATTAATCTTGAGTTGGGTATAATTGTTTTTTGATTTAAATCATTATAGAGTACTTTCCTCTCTTATTAACTTATGCAAAAATCTTACATGGTCACAAATAGGGACATTTACCTTACGTGCATACTGATTTATAACTATGCGAATTTTAAGGTAAAGTAATTCCATTTGTCATTACAGCTAGTGACTGACTTTTGAATTAATTGATTGAATTTTGGCCCAATTATGTACTAAAAATTTAAACAACAATTGTTAATTGAACAAGTCATAAATTACAAAATTTAATTTTCAATTAAAGGGATATTACATTATTAAATTATAAAGATTACACGCGGGTAGTATTAGATTTTAAAAGTAGTAAACTCTTAGTTTACTTTTTATTAATATATAAATAGTAAACACTTAGTTTACTATTTATGTAAAATTAATTTAGCAATAGGATTAATGGTTCGTTTTATTCTCGTTTTATTCTTTGTTTTATTTTTTAATTATACATGAAGAAGCTAAGAATTGCATTTAAAAATTAATATGTATGGCACGCCGTTTTGCTATTTAATATTATCGTAAAAATTCTACCAAATTAAATTAATATTCAAAAAAAAAAATTATTATTATGTCTAGACATACTTATAATTCATTGAATTATTATTAAGTTATAGTTATTAAGCACATAATTGCAGAATTAAATTATTATGTCTAGACAAAATATTAATTCTAAATTCATTTTATGTTTTTACATATATAATTTTTTCGGGAATTTTTTTATTGATATTGTAATACACAAATTAGTAGCGATATAATTCTGATGAATTATAAATTTATCATATTCAATACGTAATGAATGAGATAAATTTTGCTTAAACACACGTTGTTTATTAACAGCATCATCTAATTTGCAACAAATATTACACGCAACACGCGGTATTATACGGATGTCACGCAAACAATCTTTTGTCTAATACCTGTGAGAGCGTGAAGTTCGCGGTCACTAACACTATTGACGCGCGACTCACGGACAGGCTTCCGTTTAATCGTAATCTGTAATTGGCCACGTTTTAAACCTTTTTATCTCAGAAACTACTGCTCGGAACGAAAAGTGGCAAATACGTTTTAAATTTATTTTTTCGAGAACTTTATTGCTATGGTATTTTGATTCGCGAATTTCGGGACACCCTGTATACATATACATATATTACTCGTGATGTTACATAGATGTGCTATATGTATGTTAAATAGATGTACTATGTATATATTACTCGGGATGTTACATAGATCTACTATAATTGTGTTAATTGTAGCTTCAAAATTTTAGAAACAATTATTAGAAAATTTGGCAAATGAAATCAACATGGCCAATAAAGGTCCCAATAAATCCAGTTCTGAATGGTTTAAGGTATAGTTAATTTTTACACTATGATACGAATATTATTAAAGTATAGTAAATAATTTAATATTATATATTGTATTTAATTACAAAGAAAGTTTAATATTTGTAGACATGGAAAGACTGGAAGATGTACGTATTAAAAAAGGAGACAAAGCGAAGAAGTTATCAATTAGGAACAGGTGGAGGATCTCCGATAAAAGTAGATATGTCACCGCTGGAAGAAGAATTATTAGATTTTTTAACACCAGAAGCAGCAGGTTTGGAAAATATCCCACAAGGAGGATTAAACGTGGATCAAAGAGCAAGTTATAGCCAGGAAGATTCTTATAATCTAGATAATCTAGGTAATGTAGATAATCTAGATAATCTAGCTGAAGTACAGACGCAAGAACCACAATCTTCAAATTATTTGCCACCCCGTAAAAGGCTACATACAAGTAATCTAGATAATCTAGATGAAGTACAGATACAAGAACCACAATGTTCTAATTATTTGCCACCCCGTAAAAGGCTACATACAAGTAATGCAGTTTTAAATAAAGGTTTGTAATAGAAAATAATGAAAGTTAAATAAAGAAAATAGCATATTCAAATATTAATACCTCATTTTATTTTATATTTTACATTTCAGAATCAGAATCAAAAATTAAATCAGTGTCGGTTGAAATGGTTAATCTTCAAAAACAGAAGATACAATTAAAAAAAGAAGAACTATCTATTCGAAAGCAAAGTTTCGCAGTGCAACGATATGCATTGGCTGAGTTACAAGAAATAAGACATGCAATGCAGACATATATATCTTTGCAAACAGAGTAATACAAACTTGTATATTTCTATTATAATGATTATTTGAAATATCAAAAAAGTAATCTACGGTATACAATTTTTCTAATAATCGAACAATTATATTTCTTTTGCAGTTACTAAGACACAACATTTCATGTGGTTCTGCGTCTTCAAAGGGTACCCTCCAGATTGAAGCTTCCTTTCCACGTTAATAGGGACCAATTCGCATTGCCATGCAAATTGTCGGATTGCTGATAGTTGGCATTCCAATTGGCATAATTTTCTTGGATACGTTGTTATACAGTACTCATCTAGTGAATGTGAATGTGATTTAAGATATTTATGACACGTCCAGACTAGTGTCCCTGTATTCCAGGGACTAGTCCAGACCACTTAACGAAGAAAAGTCGACTTTCACACACACTTACACATACACACGCAAACACATACATGACGCCTCCTCTATTACCTTTCCAGCTTCGTTATTTGCGTTATCTGTTCAATACATATCCGGTGGATTGTAATCAAAGTTTGTAAAATTAAGTAATTAGCGATGTGATGGAAAAAAAACATAATATAAACGATCATGCGACTGATCAAATATCTTTCTTCTTTCTTAATTTTTAACATGCGCCCAAAGAAATAACACTTGAATAACTTGTCTCTAAGATTAACATTAATTATTGCGATTATGCAAGAAAAACTGTAGTAATGAATCAATGTACCTATACGTATCGTTGCTGTATCCCCTTTTGGCGAAAAACGCCTTGAAAAATACAATATTTTAAAACTAATATGTTTAAACATTTTATTCTTATGCTATATAAAGTAAAAAAAAATTTTAGTAAGGTATATATTCTTTTCTCTTTTACATATTGAACTCATTTTAATCGATTTCTACATGTGCTGACATCCTTAGAGAATAAATTATATAATATATATAACAGGTAAAGTATAACAAAAGAATGTTGCGCATCAGGAAACAAAGGGAATGTGCATTATTTGTTATATATTATATTTGTCATCCTAGTAATGTCATATTTGCGTACATTTTATTAGATATGATACGGCGTGACACACCTTGGCATTGATTCTACACAGAACAAGTTTATGTAGTATATATTTGTTCATTTGTTCGATTGATATACTTTACGATATTGTTCTACGATCCATGATTCTCGAAAATCATGTTACTATGATCAAATATCACAAAAAGAAGAACGAATCTCTTTGTAATGGTCATTTGGGGTATTTTGCTGCTCAATCTGTTCGGCCGTAAGGCCCACTGCTGGCTTTCGTGTTGAAAACATTTCCAAACAAATTTGGTTGAAACATAGGCTTGTTGGTGGTCTCTATCGAAAAGAGATATCATATTAATTGATAATATAGCGCAACCTATTAACTATTAAGTTTCTCTATTTGTAATGCGCAAATAGAGCATCATAACATTTGCATTCTTATTTTAAAAATGTGTATTCAATATATGTTATTCTTCTTGAACAGAAGGGAGCAACCTTTGGCGTTGCAATATTTTATTGCAATACGTTAATAAAAAAAATTCAACATTTCTTAAGCAAGAATGCAATACCAATTTATATAAAAGCTCGATATAGAAGACATGCAGCGGTGATTCGTGATAAAAGCATTAACAACATTTAAAAATGCGGAGCATTACCTTGTTCAAAAGAGTCTTCCTTTTTTTTAAGATTAATTAAAATACTGCTGAATGACACGTTCTCGTACTTCATTACCATTTACATTATTTCTTATACGGCTTATACCGTTTATTCCGATATTTCTTTCCTCTATATCCAATTCGTCGTAATATATTTCAGGCTGCGGTATGTTATAAAATTTTGCGATATTTTGAACAACGCAACAAGCATTAACAATGAGAGCTGAAATTGTTTATAACATTATAAAATTAATCTTACTATTAGTATTATAATATTATTTACAAAATGCAATTGGTATATGTGTCTTACCTGAAAATTCTGGTGAGTAATGCAATGCTTTCTCCTTTCTTAAGCACCTCCATCGTCCCTTTAACATCCCAATAGCTCGTTCTATACATGACCGAGCTCTTACATGAACATTAGTGTAACGAGCCGAAGGAGTTCCTTCTGGTTGCCTTAGTTTTGGTGTCAATAAGTACGGTAACAAGGGATATCCGGAATCACCTATAATATTAAAATTATGCCATGCATATATCAACAACACTTCTATCTGTATATAATATTTTTAGTGTTAACAATAACAATAATAATAATAATAATATAATATACCTAATAACCAAGTATCTGTTCGTCCATTGTGAAATTGCTGTTCTAAATGCTGCGAAAGAATTGAAGCATTCCAGACACGTGCATCGTGGGTTCTTCTTCCATGACCGCTATTTACAAATAATATTTTTCCGTTAAAATCACTGACCTAAAAAAATTCAAAAATAACGTAATAATAATAATTATTTTTTACATAATAATCTTATTTATCTTATATAGATAATACTTACTATCAAAATATTTAATGAATGATATAGTTTACGATTTATATATAAATGCTCTCGATCCTTGCTTGGAGGCCAAATTGCTACATGAGTACCATCGATGGCACCTATTACGCCCGGAAATCTACAATGAATCCAAAACCTGTAATAACAATAAAAATTATTAATCTACAAAAAAATATTTACTTATAGTAAATATTATATGTATATATTGTTGTGCCGTAACCGGGAGTTGGTGCTCGGGGTCGGCACAGGATTCGAAGATTCCGGTTTGGAGGGAGATGAGCACGGCGGGGTGTTCACAAAACGACACTTTGTTAATTTTTTACAAACAACTTTAATTAAAAGCTCGATTTGACAACTTATATCGGTCTTGATTTCATTATCTAACTCCCGGGTTTATTCTGAGGTCGATGATTATAAACAAAAAAAAATAAAAAAAATAATATAAAAAATAATATACAAATAATATTTTTCCGTTAAAATCACTGACCTAAAAAAATTCAAAAATAACGTAATAATAATAATTATTTTTTACATAATAATCTTATTTATCTTATATAGATAATACTTACTATCAAAATATTTAATGAATGATATAGTTTACGATTTATATATAAATGCTCTCGATCCTTGCTTGGAGGCCAAATTGCTACATGAGTACCATCGATGGCACCTATTACGCCCGGAAATCTACAATGAATCCAAAACCTGTAATAACAATAAAAATTATTAATCTACAAAAAATATTTACTTATAGTAAATATTATATGTATATATTGTTGTGCCGTAACCGGGAGTTGGTGCTCGGGGTCGGCACAGGATTCGAAGATTCCGGTTTGGAGGGAGATGAGCACGGCGGGGTGTTCACAAAACGACACTTTGTTAATTTTTTACAAACAACTTTAATTAAAAGCTCGATTTGACAACTTATATCGGTCTTGATTTCATTATCTAACTCCCGGGTTTATTCTGAGGTCGATGATTATAAACGGTGTCCGCACGTTTGTTACAATTCTTGACGACCGACTGCCCGCCCGATCTTCCGAATCGGCGGTATTTATATTCTCGGAACAACGTTCTGTTGCTAACTCGGGGGCTCCCGAGTTAGCGTTGACTTCTCGTTGTCAGCGCTCTGTGCTGACCTTCGCATCAGCGTTTTCGGTGGAGTCGGCCGCTCCGGGTTCCGGTGTCGGTTTGCATCGGATGATCGTCGTCCGATGCAATCGTCAGGTTTTTTGGCGGATTTCATATTCGACTTCCGTTGCTAGGTTCGGATTACTTATAGGTTACATAATTAATACTTATTGCGTTGTGCACTCACAACAATATAAAATACTGTACTGTTGCTTAGTAAGCTCAATATCAAGATGTTCTGTTGGGAATTTTATCCAATGTTGCATAATTTGATTAAGTGCTTCTATGACAGTGTGGATTGCTCCGGACAGTGATGATTGGCACATACAAGATAAAAAGTCTTGGCTAATACGACGTTGATATGAACCAGAAGCCAGAAAGCTCAAAGTTGCTAAAATCTTTGTAAAACCAAAAATATTTTTATTGTTTTGCATATTACAAATTTTATAAAAATCAAGAGACACGGTAGTGTCTCGCGCCAAGTACGCGCGGAGCGAGACAGCCGTGGCTCTATATACGCGACGCGACGAGTTGCGAGTATCCGAGATTTTTAGATCTCGAAAACCAGTGAACGGATCAAGTTCTAACTAGGCTTATCGTAAAGCTTGGACCAAATTTATATAAGAAAAGTGTTTTTATTTTTCCGCTACGTGCCCTACGAGCGGAGATATTACGATGCATAGGATAAAGTGTGAAATTTTCAATTAAGATACGTCATCATCGTCCCAGATCGTAACTTTCACAGTCTCGCCACGGCGCGCGGCAGCAGCACTGGAGTTGCTGATTTTGTAACTTTCGTAGCCTTGCCGTTATGCGATGCGGCGCTGGCATTAGTTCGATCACATGTGATGTGACACATGTAAACATAACATAACCATAAAGCTGCCCATACACGTCGCGAGTCCGGCTCGGCTCGGTTTCTACTCGTTCGTGGGTGAGATGTTACGAGACGGGCTCGGCGTCCGACGAGCCAAATTTCGGGCGGGACTATTCGGGAGTGTGTGTGTGGTGAAAAACGTTTGAGTCCGGCTCGCGAATCAAACTCGTACATGTTATGGGCTGCTTTAGACGTCCGCGTCGCGTCGTCGAGATTAGATTATAGAATCGAGACTATTCGGGAATGTGTGTGTGTGTGTATGTGTGTGTGTGTGGTGAAAAACGATCGAGTCCGGTTCGCGAATCAAGTTTGCCGAGCCGGACTCGCGAGTCAAACTCGTACATATAATTGGCCGCTTCAGACGTCCGCGTCGTCGAGAAATATTCCGTCCGCGTCGTCGCGTCCGAACACTCCGAACGGAGTACATGAGTGCTAGAGTGACAGAGTTCGCGCCTTGTGGATGGCTGGTTCCTGAGATACACCCTGAGCGAGGATGGCGAGGTTATATCTATCGTACGTATTGCTCTTTCTCGCGGTCACGCTCGCGTCCCCCGCTCGCGTTCCGCTCGCGTTCCCCGCTCGCGTTCCCCGCTCGCGTTTCCCGCTCGCGTTCCCCGCTCGCGTTTCCCGCTCGCGTTCCCCGTTCGCGTTCCCCGTTCGCGTTCCCCGCTCGCGTTCTTTCTCTCTCTCTCTCTCTCCCCCTTCCCCCTCCCCCTCTCTCTTTTTCTCTAATAATGACTATCAAATATATGTGTAAAATTGAATCTAAATATTTTTTGTATTATAACACAAAAATTATATCTGACAGTGACATCCTTAATTAAATGTGCAGTGTAGTTTGTATTATAAATTATTAATTGCCTTATTTTGTTAACAAACTTTACTATACATATATTATCTACTATGACATTCTGCCAATAGCATCGTACGTGTCAAATTCTGTATCAAATCTGTTTTTATTTCGACAAAATTTATTTATAGCAAACACTGCATAATGTGCTCTCGACAAATTTGACTTTGCCTAATATATTCATATTTTATGTCTTAATTTTTTTAATGATTTATAAATTTATACAAACGACACTGCACATTTAAGGATGTCAAACTCTCAGATATAATTCTTGTAAGTTATAATACAAAAAATATTTACATTTGATTTTATCAGACATAAATGTCGATGTCGATAGGCATTATGGCGTTTGATGTATCTATAACAAAAAGAGGTGATATCCGTACAAAATTACCTTTTACAAAAAGGTAAAAAAAAATCGCCAAGCACGCGTGGTATACCTTGAAAAAATCGAAGTAGTTATCTTTGTACCTCAAAAAAATCCAAGTAATATCTTTACCTTAAAACAACCAAAGTAATATATTTACCTTGAAAAAATCGAAGTAATATATTTATTACAAAAAAAAGAAATGATATCTTTAAATTATGCGCCAATTAAATATATATTATATTGAAAAATAACTATTGTTTTTTTAAAAAATGTATTCCCATTAAAGTGAAAAAATTAATATAAAATGTGAAAAATTTTTGTGAAAAAAACGGCGCTGCTAAACGTAATAATATATATTAATGAAAAAATTTCTAAAAATGGAAAAAGTACTTTAAATTAATGTGTGAAAGTCTCTACATTCACATTGTAATTATTAATTTAATATTTTAAATTAGTTATTTATTGCTTTCAAATATTTTAAAATTTTGCAGCGCCGTTTTTTTCACAAAAATTTTTCACATTTTATATTAATTTTTTCACTTTAATGGGAATACATTTTTTAAAAAAACAATAGTTATTTTTCGATATAATATATATTTAATTGGCGCATAATTTAAAGATATCATTTCTTTTTTTGTAATAAGTATATTACTTCGATTTTTTCAAGGTAAATATATTACTTTGGTTGTTTTAAGGTAAAGATATTACTTGGATTTTTTTGAGGTACAAAGATAACTACTTCGATTTTTTCAAGTATTAATACACTGTAATTATTTAATTAGATCTAGAACATAAATATTCTAAAAGAAATTGTAGATAACATTTTCTATCTTTACATATTTATTATATTTCTTATATTAAAGGTAATATTACATACCTTTAATTCTGAGGGGATTGCTGTGGATTTTCTTCCTTGAGGTATATATGGCGTCAAATTTATGCATAATTGCATTACTGCTTCCTTAGATAATCTACAAAGACATTGCATACAAATTTATAGGGTACACAGTAATAACCATATCATCGTTCGTAGGCAAACAAAGCGAGTTGAACCGAACAGAAAAGTGCTCACATTTCAAATTTCGAAATAATTAACAAGATATTAATTATCCATAAATTATTTCGAAGTTCGTAAAATGACAGAACTTTTCTGCTCATTGTCAGTTAACCCGATCTATTTGCCTACGAAAGGTGATACGAGTATTATCGGACACCTTGTATATTATTTTTTTAGTGTGTTATACACACAAACACACACACACACAGGCCAGATAATATAACATAATAATAAAAATATCTTATTTTAACATAAAAAATCTACAAATAAATAATAAATAATAAATAATCTAATACAAATATAAATAAAATGGATTTATACCTATATAATTCCTGAAATCTATTTTCTGGAATGTCGAAAAGATCTTGGGTGTCACGCAATATTTTTCGCATGATACGCATTTCATTTCCATCTCTTTGCTCAATATTTTCTTCTACAATATTTTCATCTACAATATTTTCATCTACAATAACGCACCATGCAGCAGCCATTTCGATTTTGTTTTACGTGATATTTTCAAGAATGATCGGATTAGATCACACTATCACGCAGTTACGGGCAAGTCACGGAACACTGTAGTAAAATAAGCACTTGCAGTAAAATAAACGGGAATTAGCACAGAGGAGGAAGGAAGAGGAAAGAAGCAAGAAACAAAGGGACGAATAAGATAGTACAGTAAATGATGAAAAGAATAAGATAATTTAAAAGAAATGTTCCTAAAGCAAGATAAAAAAGTTGAGAAGTAATGAAAATGATAGAATAAAGGCGGGAGGAAAAGAAAAGGAAGAAATTGTGATTTGTGTGAGT
>JASTWR010000406.1:0-102500 GCA_030770355.1 Harpagoxenus sublaevis | reverse complement strand
GGTGTAGGGATGGTCCTGTGACTGTTGATCTGTCATCCTTTGCAGGATGACCCTGGGGCTCCGTTGACTCGTGACGGGCCGAAGATGAGCCTGGTACCTCCTGGTGGGCTCCTCCGCTCGCCCGCTGGTCCGCTCGAACCGGTGCAGTCGGCGGGACACCCGTCGGCTGCAATCTCCCCGTCAGCCTCGAGGAGGAAGCTTCTTCCGAGTCGGAGCTTTCTAAATTGACCGGTTCGATCGTTTTTCGCTCCGTACTTCTCACCTTACCGCTTCTCTCGCGTCGTTCTTCCTTCTCGATTTGCTTTTCGATTTCAAAGTGGCGCTGTATTTTATGTTGCGATTCACGCGCTGCTTTGCGCGTCGGAAGGATCTGCGGTGTCTCGCGCTTTATCTCCGTACCCGTGGACTGTCCACTGCTCTGGCCAACATCGATTGACACCTGGCTCACCTCTGTCGGTGTCTGTGTGACGCCTGATGCTATTCCGCTCGTGCTCGCTGTCGGTGTTTCACACGGGGCGTGTCGCTGCTGCTCATCACCGGCGCTCGACGCCGTTGGCCCGATCGTCGGTGATTCTGGTCGATGTTCAACCGGATCGTCGATCAGCGCCGCTACATCGGGATATGCCTGTTGTTCGGATTGTTCCGGCTCGCTGATATTTTCAAACTCAGCTGCGTCATCCGCTTTGCTCGTGATCGATCGTAGATCCTGCGGAAGTCTCCGATCTGCGAACTGCCTCTCGACCGTGTCTGGGAGGATCGTCGTCTCCATCGGGTTGATCACACCGTCGCGATATTCGCAAGTGAACCGGAAGTTCCGGTTAACTTCCCGCCTGGCGGTCATTGCCACTGTGATATTTGCGATGTGTCGCCCGTCCGCCGGATCGCGCACTGTCATGCATCGCATTGGTCTCTCCGTCCTGTTTATCGCGAGCTCGCATGCGGTAATCTCACGCATGATTTGCTCGTTCTCGTCCCTTGCCCTTTGCATAGTCGCCTCGTCGGGTGGCTGTAGGTTAGGGAGTCCGTTAATATAATCCTCTGCATACATCACCAATTGTCGATGTCGCTGTCGCTCTCTTTGGATTCTACGATAATTTAGTAAGAATCTCAATACTCTCTGTCTCCCCTCGCACGTCTCTTGATCGAATGTCTCCATTTCTCGGTCCATGATGCTACGATGTTGTCTATGCGACGGTTGATACAGTAATGGCGACACGAGTTCGCCTCGCGCCGTCGGTGCGCGTATCGTGCTGCCATCTGACCGCCGCCATCTTGCGTTGCGATTTCCTTTGGGCTGTCTCGCATATGGCGAAACGTTTTGATTGGCTGACAGTCTCCAGTCGTTATTTCCTGTGGGAAATCGATTCCAAATCGCCGTTTCAGTCCGATTATCCTTATTTTCATTGAATTTCAGTAGATCTGTTTGAAAATCCGTCGTTCTGACGAAATTCATCTCAACATCCGAATCGTCACTGTTGATCTCCATTAGCGACATTCTATTGTTTATATTGTTATCCAAACACGTTTCCTTGTTATTTCGTCTCTCACTTCCCATCATTCTCGGAGTTTCGTTCATTCTCCGTCTTTCAGCGAATCTTATTCTTTTTTCTTTCCTTTTTAGGTTTGCCGTCCTCTGGTTGGTGAATTTCTCGTCGGATGCTATATCGCTGTTGCTGCTCGTCAATGGAGTAAGTATCATACTTATATTTCTTATTTCAGGTTCCTCGCTGCTATCTCGTATTGTGATTGGTTGATCTGCGTCTTCCTCGTTGCTGTCTTGAATTTCGATCGGATCGTCGAAATTTGATCGTGTTTCGTGACGATCGCTGTCGCTCAGACTTATTATGTCCTCGCGTTCGATTTCGCGTTGAGCGGTCTCCCTCTCGCGCTCGTATTCTGTTTCGCCGGATTGGCTCTCCAATTGAGCCTCTTGGTAAATCCTCGCCCTTTCTCTCTGCCAAGGGTCGTCTATGTTTATTTCTCGCTTGACTCCCCGTCATTCCTCGATCTTTCGGGGATCTGGCGTTCTTCTGCTTCTTCTTCTCGCAGTGGAATTTTTTCTCTTACAGGTCGTCTGGTTTCAACGATCGGCTCTACGTCGTCGTCTGACTCCCCGTCATCGTTGACACTATCGTCGTTGTCGTCGTCTGACACTTCGCGGAGATGTGCTTCTCTGTGCGGTCTTAAATTCCTGGAATTTGCCGCGCACACCACCTGGCCGTTCAGATTTTCTATCAGATATGCGTTTGGTCTGATCACGCTCCTAATGCGGTATGGACCCGCATATATGGGATAAAGCTTGCCGATGCGGTCTTTGCTCGCGTCGGACACCTTGTGCTCCTTTACCCATACGAATTGTCCTTCCTGGTATTCGGCTGTCCCGTGCTTTTCAGCCTGTAATTTTCGTTTCCGCGCTGCTTCGGCTAACTTTTGCCTGGCTGCCTCGACTTTCCGCTCCCATGTGACGTCCTCGTCGTCCAAGGGTATCAGCGCTGGATCAATCGCCAAATGACCAATCTCGCCATCATGCAGCTCGCTCGGTGTAAAGCCGGTGGACGCATGTGTGGTATTATTGATAACCTTTTCCGCCCGACTTACAATCCTGTGCCAAGCCTGATGACGATGACTGCTATACGCTCGCATCAATCTTCCTAATTCGCGCATAACTCTCTCTACCGGGTTCGACTGAGGATTATACGGAGTGGTCCTACGTATCTCAAAACCCTTACTATACGCGAATCGTTCCCATCTACGTGTTAAAAACTGCCCTGCGTTGTCAGTTAAGATGGTTTTCGGAATGCCTATTTCTGTAAAGAAATTGCCTAACTTGTCGATAATTAGGTCTAAACTCTGTCCAATCATCGGATATAATTTAACATATTTCGAGAATTGGTCCATTACGACCAATACGTAACGATATCCCTCTTCTGTACGGGGTAACGGTCCGAATAAGTCGATTGACAATGTATCTCCCGGCGCGTCGGGTAACTGATAATATTGAGTCCCTACGACTGCTCGGGTGTAAAACTTAGTCGCTTGACACGTCATACAAGACGCTACAACGTCGCGTGCTACTCGCGCAAAATTATGACCATGAAAATATCTTTTCAAAAAATCGTGTACCTTATCCGTACCAAAGTGTACAAGTAATTCGTGTGCCAATTTCGCGATTATCCATGTAACTCTACGCGGTAATACGATCCTATCTCCTATCGGATATTTGATTCTTAAAATACCGTTTCTGTCATAGATTTCCTCTGGATGATCTATGGCTGCTTGTTGTAACTCCTCGTCAGCTTGTTGAGCATCTCTGATCACTCTTATCCATTTTGATGTATCCGTACCTTGTCTAGCATTCTGGATCATCGCTATATGTTTTTCGTCCGGAGTTATCAGTCTTTGGCGGGAAAGTGTATCCGCAATTACATTTTCTTTCCCTGGTAAGTGTTCGATTCCCAATTCGAACTCCTGTAAGAACGCGAACCATCTCGCGATTCTTCCGTTATTCTGCACACAAGTCCCCAGAAATTTCAATGCTTGGTGATCTGTGTGAACCTTGATGTGTCGTCCTAGCAACAATGTGTACCATTTTCTCAGCGCCCATACAAGCGCTAGGCACTCTAGTTCTGTAATCGTATAATTCAACTCAGCTCCTTTCAAGCTCCTGCTTGCGTATGACACAGTTTGTTTTTCCTCAGAACCATCCTTGTATTGATAGAGTCTGGCTCCAAGACCTGTTCTCGCTGCATCAACGAAAATTCCAAACTTGTATCCTCTTCGAATCAGATATAAGTCTGGCGCTTCTTGAAAAGCTACCTTTATTTCATTAAATGCCGTTTGATGCTCATTGGTCCATGTGAATTTTTGGCCTTTTTTAAGCAATCCTTCCAACGGTCTAGTAAGTCTTGCGAGATTTTTTATGAATCTCCGGTCCCAATTGACCAATCCCAAAAAAGACTGTACATCCTTTTTTCTTCTTGGTCTCTCAAAACTTGCAACAGTTGTTCTTGTTTCTTCGTTAATCTCAGCCTTGATTTCGCTGAAGGTATGTCCTAGGAACTTTATTTCTTCCTGTAGGAATTCACATTTCTCTCTATTTAATTTGAATCCAACGTTTTCTAATCTCGTTGGGACCCAATCTATATGATATAGATGTTCTTCCAGTGTTTCGGATGCGATCATGACGTCATCCAAATAGATAGTTGTAAACTCGTTGACTCCCAGAGCATCATCCATCGCTCTGGTAAACGACGCTCCTGCCGTCTTCAATCCAAATGGCATTCTTCTGAAAACATACGTCTGTCCTTCGAATAGGAATCCCGTGAACTGTTGGGAATTTTTCTCCAATGGTATTTGCCAAAAGGCATTGGTGATATCTAGCGTGGTAAAATACTTCTTTCGGCCTATACGCCTAAATACATCTTCGATTGTCGGAGGCTGTGCATGGTCGTTCGTCATGTGTTTATTCAATTCTCGTGCGTCGAGACACAAACGAATATTCCCATTTTTCTTAATTACTACCACCAACGGATTTACGTATTGCGTGGCTCTCTTAGAAATAATACCTTTATGCTCTAATTCACCGATATACTCTCTCACGCGTTTCATGTGGACTTCTGGAATCGGATACGTCATCTTTTTAAACGGTTTATTTATGCACATTTCAATCTTGTGCTCATAGTGTGTCACTTTGCCGATTTTTCCATCAAACATTTTTTCGTGTTTTTCGAGAATTTCCTGTAATTTCTCTTCTGCCTCATCTTTACGAATCACGTGGATTGCAATTTCCGGATCCATGGCTCTTCGGAATTTTATGTCGATCTCCTCGTCGCATGCTAACAGCATTCGATATTTTACGAGAAAATCGATTCCGAGTACCACATCATAGGCTAAATTTTCTACGATAAAAAATTCGTGAGAATATCTCTCTTCTTTATATTTGAAGATCAATCGCGCTTTCTGAGCGACTGTTGAGCCCCTTTCAGCGGAAGCTCCTCTCAGTCTAAATCTCTTTATGGGAAGAACCTCCATTGGAACTCCGTTCTCCTCCAATTGTCTGTGAAAAACTTTTGTGATCGCTGTGATCTGAGCACCTGTGTCGATTAAAGCTTTCGTCACGCAAGTGCCAAATTGCATTTGTATCATAGGCACGTCCGCCTCTTTCAAATTCTTCGACTGAGCTTGTCTGAGATCTTCGTCCAGATCTTTAATTATTTCTTTAGTCCTGATTATATTAATCGGATTTTCGTTATTCGATTTTCCGAGTTCGCGTGTAAGAGCGCAGCAGTTTTTCTTCGTCTCCTCTGATGTTGTGCTGACTGCGTCTTCGTCCGCGATTTTATCTGTTTTTGCCGTTATTGCAGCTATCTTCCTCGCTCGATTTTCCGGCTTTTCAGATTTTTTCTTGTTGTATTCGGGCTTCTCTTACTCCCGTTTCTTATACTTATCATTTTCGCGTACATAACGCGTTACCTTTGCTTTGCCGTCCGCATCGTCACTATCCGGCATTTCCACTAGGTCAACGCCATTTTTACGCCTTGCCTCTGGCGATTCCGTTTTCCGCCATGATTTTGACTTGTTAAACGGCGAATACTTCGTCGAGCCCTTTTTAGCGAAATTATTGTAACGGTCGTCATTACGTCTGGCTCCAGCGTTATTTCGGCCATAGCTTCTATCCTCTCGCTGATTGGTTGAACGATTTTGCGGTTTCTCTTGCGGCTTTCGAGCTTCATTACGCATTTTTCGCGTTTCTCGCTCATTTTCGACAGTATCCAGCATGGATATCATGTCGTTGACACTTTTGACAACAGACGGCCTCAATTCTCTAGCGACGTCTGAGTCAAAATGTTCCCTCACCGTTTGGACTATTTCCTCGTCCGTCATTGGCGGGATCAAAGTTTTCGCATGACGCGCAATATTTAACGCATATTCCGTCATGGACATTTCACCTGGCTTATATTTACCAAAATAGACTCTCTGCCTAAATCTCATCTGAGCCTGACAATTCCAAAAGTGACTCTTGAATAATTGTTTCATTTCGTGAATGTCGTTGGCTATCTGGAGCTCGTGCCATTGGCTTGCTGCCCCTCTCATACATCGACCGAAATAGAAAAGTTGCTCCTCTGCGGTGACGTTTTCGTAATTCGCTAGCTTCTCGAATTTTTCTACGAACCTAATCGGATTCTGCTTGTCCGTTTTTCCGGAATACGTCAACTCGTCGAATGGATTCTTTATCCATCCACCTCTAGGAAGTCGAGCCTGCATTGGGACCAATTGTAACGCGGCTTCGGCCGTTCTTCCGATAGCGTACGCTCGCTCATCTATTGTTGTATTTCTCGCTATGTGTTATTTTAGGTACCCTAACCAGGCGGAAAGTAATTTTCTCACGACTCACTGTTTCTAGGTTCGTTTTATCAACGGTCGCCACTCGGCTTAACCGTGTCTACCGAGAAAGTAAGTATAATGTCCACAGACCTTTCGTAGATTGATTTTGAATTAATTCTGCTTTTCTCTGTTTCAGGTTCCCCTCGGATGCCGGATGGACCCCGCTGCCCACTGGATCACCGCCGCCGCTGGATCGCCGCCGTCTCTGGAACGCCGTCGCCGCTGGATCGCCAGATCGTCGTTGGACAGGGATTTCAAGGACCCCGTTTCAACCGATTCAATTTTTAGGGAAGTATTTCACAGGAAAATAACTTAATATTCACAGACACTTTGCTCTGCTATTAACACTGAATTTATTTCTATTTCAGATTACACACAATATGGATACGCGTTAGCGCTCACAAGATGGCCGCCCGTTGCCACGTAGGCTGGCCGGATATACGCGCCGGCTTTCAGTCGAACGCTTGAATGTTACTAATTATCAATGCGATTATAACTCGTGGTTCGTCGCAATTCGCTAACGCAAATTAATGTTCGCGCACGTCGATATCCGCTCGAAATTGTCGCGCGTAATTATCGATCACCGCACTACTCCGATTTCACACACACATGAATCGTCGTTAATTACTGTTCTCAAATGTTCAATAAAGGATGTTAATTATTATTACAACTCGCGTTATCTCGATTCGCGGTTGTTCACTCGTTAGCGATATCACGCCTCGCTCGCGGGTTATCTCCGGTTTTATAATAGAGAGACTAGCACGTCCGCACGCTAGGACTCTCCCGGATCGAAGACCATGAGACCTGCTCCGTTCTCGTCGTCGGAGCTCGCCGCGTCTGCGCGTCGGTATCCCCTACTCCGGAATTCTCGCATTTCATTGTCCGTTTCGCGTAAACATGTTTTCGACGTTCTCGCATTCCGATGTCTTTTCGCGAAAACATGTTTGTCGGAGCGCTCGCATTCCGATGTTCGTTTACAAAAAGTTGTTTTTCTGTAGAGACCTTCAACTGCCTATTTCCGCGTTTCGAAAGTCTCTACTTACAGAATCTGAAATATTCGCTATATTTCGTCGTTCGCTTTTCGACGATACTATTCGCTTCGCAAATGCTATCGCCTTCCACGTTTCCATTTTACAGGTGTTCGCGCAATTATTTCACCTTGCTATCGCTAATTTCGCTTGTCAATTAGCGCGCGCATGTATCTCGCAAACCGCCGCACGAATTCACTCGCTTACGTTCTACAGCGCTATTTGGATGCTCCTGCACGCTCCTAAATTGCGTTTTGTAACTAGTTAATCTGTCGCATCTATTTTCGTACGCGCCGCATGGATCGCAATTCTAATGACGTTTGCACGCTTATCACACTCGCTCGAGCACGCCGCGCATGCCCCTGCACGCCTGTGACCCTCGCGCATGGAGTTAGCTGCGCGCCGCTATAGTAGGGATCTACTCGCTTTTATCACTTCGATCGGGCTCCCGCCGATCTCCCAAATGCAATAATGGCTGTCTATATGACCTTTGACCCGCGCGCATGTAACTCCTTACGCGTTGCTGGATCGACTTCGCGTTCGATACGGAAGTGTTCTCGGGTCATCCCTGATTACTCCGGATGCCTCGGTTTCGCGGTCGGAGGCCGCGCATCTAATTTTGCATGCGTCAGTCCGATCGCGTTGGGACCCTATCGGGGATGCTATTTGGGCCCTAATTGACTCATCCGTCATGCCGACGTTCGTCTCGCGCCGCCGCACGGTCAGTTGGCTGCGCGCACTTCCGGTCGATCGAATTTCCTTAGCTTCGTGTTCCGGGCACGTCATGCAGCTTACTCGACCCGAAACTCGATCAATTTTCCGTCCGCGTTGTTAATCCGGTGCGCGTCATCGACTCTACTTCGCGAATCTGTATATCGCGCGTTTCAAAGTGCGCCTGAACAAACACTTTGCGTTATCGGTATTTACTCGTGCTTCCTCGCGTGATTCTATTCAATCTGCCAATCTTGTAACTTTGAATGGTTTATATGACTCGACTTTATTATCGCGCTTCAACTGCATATCTCATATCTTTCGCGTATGGAAACGAGGAAGGTGGGGAAATTATTCACATATATGTATATATCTGTTTCCACAAAATAAACGCCATTTATTTCCGAATACTTATGTCCTATCGATACGCACGCGATACTTACAACTAATCTTGACTCTATTGTCGCAACTACAATTGTACTTAATAAACGCATTTCGCGTTACGCTCGCGCGCGTCGCACTTAATATCTAACTCTTAATACTAACCGCTCTTATACCTATATATATATATACATTTTACGCGCTGGGACGTGGGATCACACAATGTAAGTTTAAGCGCCAGGGTTATTTGGAGGGCGTGGGGCGGTGTCCTCTTCTCGTTGACGCTGGTTCTCCTTTGCCGCTTCGCTGCTCCCGTCGGATACGTGCGCCGCGCTCCTGGCCCTCTCGAGCCGCACTTTTAGCTTTGGCGCCTGGTCCGCCACTACTCGTAATTGTCCCGCGCTCGTCGTGTCCCGGGTGTGGCCGCCGCTGTCTCGGACGGTTGACTTGAAACAGACGGTTTCAAGCTAACCCAGAATTATTTTACTAGTTAGTTTTGCACTTTACGTCGGGCGGAAGGCTATTTAACCACATTTCACTCGATAATATTCGAACTTCGCAAAATTATCGGTCGCCACTCGGTTTTACCACTACCCACCGAGAAGGTAAGTATTACGACAGACCTTTCGTTGCCTTGAACTAATCTCTCCTTTTTATGTTTCAGGTACTCCCAGGATGCCGGATGGACCCCGCTGACCACTGGATCGCCGCCGTCGCTGGATCGCCGCCGCCGTCGATGGATCGCCTCCACCAATGGATCGCCGCCGTCGCTGGATCGCCGGAACGTCGTTGGACAGGGATTTATAACGGTCGCCGTATCAATCAATGGGATTTCAGGAAAGTATACCACAGGAGATTAATAACTTTCACAAGCACTATGCTCTGCTTTTAACACTGAATTTATTCTGTTTCAGGTTACACAAAATGGCCGTGTGCACTCGCACTCACAAAATGGTCGCGCGACGCCATATTGGCATGACTCGCACTTCGTGTAGATTCTACGTCGTACGCAATGTTAGTTATTCGCAAACGCGATTATTTATTGTTCTCTTGCCGGATTTAACAATTATGATGCCGGCGCACGTATCGATCGCGGATTACGACCGGTTTTTATGGAACTGCACAAGTTCTCCCGATCGGATATCATCACGTGGTTTTATCGATCGCTGCTCGATTTTGTTAATGTTCACGACTGAGAATTAACGGCTCGCGTTAACAATTACGAATATTCACTCGTATGCGACATTGCACGTCGCTCGCGGGTTATCTCCGATTTTCATGAGATATGTCTTACAACGGATGCTTACGTCGAGATTCTCTCGGATGACGGTCCCGTTTTCGGCACTAACGGAATCATTCAATTTGCGTTAACAATTAACGACTTCACGTACTTGGCGGTATCACTCGCCTCGCACTAAGTGATCTCGGTTGACCTTGAGCCTCACGGCACACACGCACGTTACGAGAGCTCCCGAGACAAAGTTAATCCACTTACGGATTATTATTATTATTATTGGTAATATATACCACTCGCGTTAACTAAGAACGACTTTCGTTAATTAGCTGGATCACGCTCCGCTCGCGGGTTAATCTCGGTTTTAATGAGCCTCGTGTGGCACGTCCGCACGCCACGAGTGCTCCCGGGAGAAGACCTCGAGTCCTGCTCCGTAACGGCGCAAGCAAGACCGCGCGCGTGCGCAGTGTTGCCAGCCATCCCTCCTGGCTGACGCAATATTCTCGCTCGCGTCGTCACGCACGCGAAAACAGCGTGATATGGAAAATTCCGGAACGCTCGTTATTTATTTGACGCGCAATAACCGATTCAATCGATAATTCCCGAATTTTCCATTTACAATGTCTGTACGCTGGAGTACAGTGACTATGAACAAACGTTTGCAAATTTTTATGCAAACGCTTATTATGCGCTCGCCTGTCAATCCTACGGTCGCATATAACCGATTGTGCACCTCGGTGCATCAGAAACCGGTTTTTCGCATCGCGCATGCGCCGACGCATATCTCGCGATGCAACGGCTCTATGGCGACGCGGAAGTCTCCGTCGTGTTTCCCGATGCCGATTTGGCCGGAAATGACCATTTTTTACCGATTTCGCCGGTCTACGGCCGATATCGCCCGAAAATGTCCCTAGGGACCTGATCGGACCAATCACGTCACGGAATGCTCGGGAAAGACGTCGTTGACCCATTTCCAGATCTGGCCGTCAGATTTTGCTGGAAATGCCCTAAATCCGCGTAATTTTATACGATTATCGTTCCGAGTCGCCCATCGCCCGAAACGACCAATCAGATGGCGAGTTTGCTTATTTCTGTCGTTCGACCACCGAGAGTGTTCTCTTTGCCTTTATTCGGCCACCTTTGATCCCTCTTGACCGATCTGATACCAAAACTCGCGTTTCTCCACGGAAATCTCGAAATTCGCCTTCCGGCCACCGGATTGGCTGAAATCGCTTCCCGGTCTTCTCGGATCGCGCTCAAAGTGAAATTACGCTATTTCGATTGATATTATGCCAATTTGATTACCATTGGCCCGCGGAATCGTTAAATGTCATTAATAATGATTTTCAGCAGTATCGTCAAGTTGGCTCAACTCTGATTGGCCGAAATTGCTCCTCGGACTCTCCAAGCGGTTCTGACAATAAATCTACGTTAATTCGTTACCGATTAACTCGACACGGCTATCGTTGGACCGCAAAACCATTTAATCGCGTTAAACTTGGATTTCCGCGATAAGCAACTTGGATCGTTCTCCGATTGTCTGCTTCGCGAAATCTTTACAATCTTCGCTTTTTCGCGGTTTTCTGCATACGTAGGCCTCGTGCACCTGAAAAGAACTTAAGCTAGTCGCAAATCTATTCGTTTAAGTTCGATTCCTATGGGTTAGCCCGCGGAATCGAATTATCGAATGTACTCATGTTTATCGCATACAAAATCTTTATTCTTATATCTGGTGTACATTTTTGGTTTGGATATTGCGTTTCAATGCTTAATTACACAAGTCCGCTGGGATATGGGGTACAATGCCATGAAACTAAACAAAATGAAAGGGAATAATAAATAAATAAATAAATAAAAAATCAATCGTTAACTTTTTCACTCTATCGGGTTTTGAGGAGGGCATAGGGCGGCGTCCTCTTCCCCGATGACGATCTCGCCGTCCACGCTGAGCCTCAGGGTGTAGGGATGGTCCTGTGACGGTTGATCTGTCATCCTTTGCAGGATGACCCTGGGGCTCTCCGTTGACTCGTGACGGGCCGAAGATGAGCCTGGTACCTCCTGGTGGGCTCCTCCGCTCGCCCGCTGGTCCGCTCGAACCGGTGCAGTCGGCGGGACACCCGTCGGCTGCAAGCTAACCCAGAACAATTTTACTAGTTAGTTTTGCACTTTACGTCGGGCGGAGGTTACACGACAGTTTCCCGAAAAGTAGAGGGGATAGTGTTGGTACCAACGAAAACCTCTAGGGCATCGTGATTTTAATTTCTACGAGTTAGTAACACTGTTCAAGTAGTTAGCTGTCAGTTTTCGTAACCTTTTTGACATTTATGTGCGCGCGTGTATAATAAATATATAACGACCGTAATAGTTTATAAATGTAAATGTAAAATACATTGTAACCGTAAGTAAAATGAAATAAAATAAAAATGACATAAAAAAGTGAAAATACAAAGTGCATAGAGGATGAACGAGGTGAAAAACTATTATATATTATATGTATATGTATATATATATATATATGAGTGGATAAATTATATTATTATATGTAATTAAACAATTTTGGTTTTTTCAATGTTTTGACGTTTTAATAAATATCACTCATGGTTGTGGCCGTTGTGGCATCGTCTTTCGCACTCTGGAATCAATTTGCCATCATCGTCAACTGCGGAATGAAACCTGTGCAAGATGAAAGAAGCATAAACGAGGAAGATATAGAAAGCAATAAATGGAGAATAGACAAATATATATCAGATAAGTAGCTAATATTCTCATAAAATAAAAGATTATGTATGTATGTATGTGCTGGGGCCTATTGCACAATGATTTACAAGTTAATAATATTAGTGAAAAAGCTTTGTCTTTCACTAATATCATTAACTTGTAGATCATTGTGCAATAGGCCCCTGTCTGTAATTGTAGATGTTGTTGGACTGATTCCTTCCTTTAATTAATTTTTTTGTTCCAGCTTCCTAGCTAACCACGTGCTTGCAGAATGTTAATAGTTGGAGAACAATTCCCTGCAGAGTAAGATTGCCAAATTCTGAGCCTACTGTGTCCTCCAGTACGCCCCAGTTCTCAGCAAAAGTTGAACGGTCACATCCAAACGGCGAATACCAGAGTAGATCAGCTGTCACTAGCAGTGCGACGACAGATTGACGAAACAAACTGAGAGCAGGTTCGTAAAATAGATGTTTACCGTCAAAGAATCAGTCCAACAACATCTACAATTGCAGACAGGGGCCTATTGCACAATGATCTACAAGTTAATGATATTAGTGAAAGACAAAGCTTTTTCACTAATATTATTAACTTGTAAATCATTGTGCAATAGGCCCCAGCACATACATACATACTGTTGCAATCCGAACTCGTGACGATTGCCACAGTTTAATTAAAATAGAAAGTCGCGAGTTACCATAGTATTATTAAAATAGGAAGTCGCGAGTTCAACAGGAAACCGCGAGTCAGCATAACAGCTGACTGCGCGGCCAGACTCTCTACCGAGAACCGACGCGACCTAGAGAGGTTCGCGGAACGCTGACCGCGCAAGGACCCTGAACCGATCCCGCTTGACGACGATACAGAATAAATAAAGCGGAGGACAGGGATCGGGAGGGCAGTTCAAAGTCAGAGTTCGAGTCAGTGACAATTGTAACGCGTAATAATAAGAAAGATTATTGTACATTGAAATAGAATTTAAGTTTATTAAAGTGTCTGCAAGTAAAAGTCACATCGAGTCTGTGATTTCTCCCGACGACTTCCCCGCGGACAGTGATCCCAATATTCGTGCACGGAGCGGCACAACATTTCTGGTGGCAGCGGTGGGATCCAGCGGCAACGGAGTCCAGGAAGTCCAGACATCTGTAAGGTGACAAAATCGTCAGACAGTGCAGACATCCCAAGAGGAAGCACAGCAGAACGATAAGCAGAAAGAGAAACACCGGTAGCAGCCGACGAGGGACATCAACGGAGACTTGAAACCCGAGAAGGCGCCGACCTACCGCTCGTGACTCACCGACAGGCCAGCAGCGCAACAAAAGCAGCATGCGGTTAACGACACTAATGTAAGTCGAGAATAAGCACATTATTGTAAAGCGTAAATAGAAACACTTGTAAAATCGGTAAATGTCGGAGGGCGAAAAAAATCGTCCAGTCGAGCGAAACGAATCGTGGCTCCACAGCGAAGAGTCACGACGCGCGCGTAAAAATAAACCCGTGCGTACCGAAACAGTAGACGAACGCGATACGCGAGATAGCGTGCGCCGAAATCTAGACGCGGAATTTTCGAGCGATAGCGAGTCCGAAACCGAATTTTACGCGAAACGCGAATTTGACTTTGACGATCTAGACACAACTGTCGTGCAACATCACTGCCCCGAGGATCATTTATTAGATCCTACATACGAGTTTTATTTCTCCGAAAACTCGACCCGCACGAACAGTAGAATGTCGCACCGACGAGAATACTCGTTAACCTCCTACGATAGTAGCGAGTTTAATCCCGAAGAATACTACTCCGCGTCAAGAGACGTAAATCAAAAAGAAATGGCGGAAACAAAAGCCGAAAATCAACGCGAAAGCAACGAGGGAGAGTTGTCACAAAAGAAAACAACGTCACAAAAAAACGAAACGGATACGGTATTAAAGGAAATATTACGCGGAATTCAGACACTACAGGCTCGTGTAAACCATTTAGAAACGGCAAATCTCGATCGCCGCGAACAACGCGAGCAAACCAATGTTCCGTCCGACGTCACGTATGGACGAACGTCGTACGATATCCGAAACCAAGCGGAACGCGCAGTCGGATATCTAATGTAAGTTTAAAAGAGGCCCGGGGCATGATACCCGAGTTCGACGGAGCCTCTAATAAATTACAGGAATTTTTGAGCGCCGCGACGTACGCGATGAAAAATATACATCCGATCGAGGAAGGAACGTTACTGGAAGCCGTGCTATGCACAAAGTTAAAAGGTCGAGCCATGTTAGATTTTCAAACACGGGAAATCCGAGACTTCGCACAATTTAAAAAAGAGTTAGAAGTCAGTTATTTAAGTCGAAAGAGCACGACGCATTTACAGTTAAATTTCAACACATTAAAGCAGAAGCCCGGAGAAAGCGCAAGAGCGTTCGGTCTAAGAACCGATAACCTGGCAATGGAGCTATTTGACTCAATGATCGAGGGTAAAACGCATACGGTCGAAAGCAAGCGTACAATATTAGAAACTATACAACAACAAGCGCTACAAAATTTTCAACTGGGATTACGTGACGAGATAAAATTAATCGTTCGAGCGCAGCATTTTGCTACCTTGCAGGAAGCAATAGCAGGTGCGAGCGCGGAAGAGAAAGTAAACGGACCGAGCGGAAATCCGCCGCGTTTTCGAAATAATTTTTATTCCCCGCAAACGCGCGAAAATAAATCGGAAATTGAGTGTTACAAATGCGGCAAGTACGGACATCACGGACGCGAGTGCCGTACTGGCCGTTACACTAACCGTTTCTCATTACCGAAACCCGAGAAAACATCCCGCGTTAATACCGTAGAAAAATATTGCAATTATTGTAAAAAAACCGGTCACTTACGCGAGGATTGTTGGCTGCTCAATGGCAAGCCGAAAAGGGAACAAATTAATCCCGACAGACAGGGTGGAGCGCGAGAGGAAATTAATCAGTACGGCACGTACACATTTAAAGAGAAAACTCGTAGTAAATCCCCGCCGAGTAGCGATGAGGAAGATAAAGACGAGGCAAAGCCGCGTCGACTGGCAATCGGATCCCTGATTTTTCATATGGCAGACAAGCCGCGAGAGCATGCAGGACTAGATTTAGCCACTGTGCCAATAAAAGAGGCAAAAAGAGAAAAAGCGAGCTTGTTGCTCGATACAGGAGCGCAAATGTCCATAATAAAAGCAAAGCATTTGAAGGAAGATACATTGATAGAAAATGATAAAATAACAATTACAGGCGTAACAGGCCGTGAAGCGCAAACGCTTGGTAAAATTAACGCCACAATTGACTTGAAAGACCGACAAATCAAGCATACGATGCATGTGGTCAAAAATGATTTTCCGATCGACTATGACGGGATATTAGGAGTCGATTTCATTAAGAAACATCAAGCTTCCTACAGTTACAAGACCAATCAAATTAAAATAGGTCAAAACATCCTGAGATTTGCGAGCCGTTTTCCCGCGAGCTCGCCACTCGCGGGGGCGTTCCCGCAAATTGACTTTAATCATTCGTCGAGTCGCGAAAGGCAATACACGAAAACTGGGCGCCAGGTGCGATTACGCGCACCACGTTTTGATTTACTCACACGTCCTTGCACAACCAGAATCGTCGCGATATCGTCGTAGCTCAGGGCGGAATTCGTGGTGGTAGTTAGGGGAATGAGGGGAGGGAGCGCAACGCAATAAAGGCACACGACACAATTAAAAGAAATAATATAAGTCGTATAATATAGAAAGCAAGATTAACTCGGTACAATCAGTAATCTAGTTCGTACGGAACAGAAATAAGTTCCTCTCAAACGGTACTATACGTCGATTCAAATTCGCGACAGATCTCCCCGGCGGATGGCATCTCGGGTAGTTATATTCGCAACACGCGATACCCGCTACGCTATCGTTACACCAAGCGCGAGATTTCACGGTACTCGCCATACGCAATATTACGCGACACGATCGCAACGCGGATCGAAGCACAAAATGGTCGCACCGGATCGTACATACGCGATCCGGACACGACAACCGCCACGTCATCCGCCACACGAACGCAATACGCAATTGCCTCACACGATCGCCACGAAACGATGCGCGAGATCCCCGAGGGTCGTCGGAGCCAAACCGCTACCGTCCCTATCCCGATTCATCTGAGACCGCGAAACGTTACACGACACACTAATACGCGGAGAGTCTACACCCACTAATACGCTATTTACAAGGTGACTGTCGGCGGCGGAGTTTCCCAGAAGGAGCTGTCTGGATCGTCACTCGGCCGGCTCTCCCCGTATAACTCTTGATACGGAACACGGTACTTGACTCTATACAGATCTCTGTCTCTCGGAGATACTGTTTTCTTAACCCGCGAGAGTCACGCCCTCGATCGGATCCCGCAATAAAGGCGCGACGACTACCTGAGTGGTGGCCTTACAACACTTGATCGCTGCCGACATCCGGTCGTCCTGGATGACACCACGCTCCCTCACAGTCCGCACGACAGTGACGATCGATCCCCGATGGCCCGGCGGGATCACGTCAGGCCCCCGCACCTGCGCACCAAGCCCGCGACAGTCCCCACGTCGATCCGCCCTGCGCGATCCATCCATCCGATTCGAGCGCCACCCTCGACGCCCGGAATTCGGTCTGCCAAACCGCGGTAGATTTGAGCTGACTTTCGATAGTCCGGCTGAGCCGCGACTAGATTGACCGGTGTCCCGTCTGCCAGGCTGGCCAGGCCATGGCCCCGTGGACCGGTATGCGGTACGCTTCCTACCCGGTAGGCATCCTTCGCACGTCTCGTAGGGTCGTCCGCTCGCTCCGCGAGCCCGAAGCTCCTCAGCGGCGACGACACCCCCGGCTGGAGGCCCTTGTCTCGGCATCCTTGACTCGGGTCCTCCGCGTCCTCCAACAAATGGCGTCGATCGCGGGAGTCCAGCGCTCGCCCCGCGAAACGCTCTGCCGCCGTCACTCGGCGAGAGGCCCGAACGTGACCCGCCCGTCGGCACATCCTTGCTGCAGTCATTTCCTCCTTCCCTTATACGAATGTCCTTGTACATCGCGAGAAGTTGGCCACACACTCGGCATCGTCTGCCCGCCTTCCCTAAATCGCAAAAATCACACACAAATACACGCAATCCTACCCGAAATCATACACGAAATCGCCCGAAAGCGCCAAAAGTCCGCCGAAATAGAGAGACAGCCCCCTCCCCGGGAGAGGTGCCATCCTCGAACTTTCCCCTCGGCCACCCCGCCGGTCAGGGTGTCGGACGCGACTATTTGTCACGTCACAGATTATATCCATACAGACGGCTGACTCTAAATACCACCAAAAGGACGGTAGAATTGCTGATGTCTCAAATAAAAATGGAGGAACTCAGCCAGGATGGACCAACAAAAATAAATACGGTTCAAATAGAAAATAAGAACGAATCAATACCGCGTAGCGAGAGAGCAAAGAAATTACTACGCACGAAACACCTAAATGAAGAGGAAAAGAAATCAATTGTAGAAATCAGCAGAGATTTTAGCGACGTGCTGCACTTAGAAGGAGAACCGCGGACCTGCACCGATATCGCCGCGCATCAGATTACAACGAAGGCGGATAGCGCACCGGTCAACGTCCGACCGTACCGCTTGCCAGAGAAGCACAAAGACGAAGTTAATCGGCAAGTAGGTGAAATGTTAAGGAACAAAATTACCCGGCCCAGCACGAGCCAATGGAATGTGCCGTTGCTGGTAGTGCCGAAAAAACCACAAGCATGGTTATATTCAACACGAAAGAAAAAAAAAATATCAATTAAAGGTATTAAACGCAACAATTGCCCACGTAGACAGTGTAGAAAAAGTTCTACAAGAAAACAAAGATAAATTTATAAACATAACAGAGAAGATGCGACAAAGCTGGTTGCACGAAAAGGTCGGATATGGACGCCGGGAAGATTTAGACGAACACTTCCTCATATTAAAAGCGATCATAGACGATCTGACAACCGACATGACAGACATCATAGAGCATCTAACCAGCGCGAAAAACGGGATAATTAATATAAGGTTAGTCCCAATAGAAAGTATAATAAGCAATTTACAAGAGATAGCTTCCCAAATACCCCAAGGAACCCATTTTCCATTCTTAATAACGCCAGAAAACTGGGCCACAATCGAAAAATTCGTAAAGATTAGCGCGTACTATGACGGTACAAACATTTACACGGTTGTACAATTACCACTTACTACGTACCCGATGTACGAGATAATAAAAGTAATCCCTTTACCCATTCATAAGAGTAAAGACACATTCATATTTGTAGAAATAAATCAAAGATTAATAGCGGTAGATAAAAATAGCCGAACTTATTTCACACTGATAGAAAACGAATTAAATAAATGTATTAGAGACAATAATGTATATGTTTGCGAGCGAAATTTTCCCGTCCTTCACGTAGACAATAACGCGCCATGTGAAATGCAAGCCTATGTAACCCGAAATACATATTCGAGCCGCTGCAGCGTTCGCAGCATACACGCAAAAACTACTATTTGGCTAGCATTAAATAACCCGAACGCGTGGCTATATTCGACGCAAGAGAGACAAACCATAGAGATAGCATGTAAAAACCAAGCAAGCCAAAAAGTAGAAATTGAGCGAACAGGACGGATAACATTAAACGATAAATGCAAATTAGTGACGCCCGACATTACAATAAAAACGAACACGCAACAAAGAACGACGTATGTGCAGACGCATCTGCCCGACTACAACATCACGTTCACCGATACACAAAGGACAAATCAACGGACAGACGTTAATGACGTAATAAAATTTAAAAAGGTTGTAACAAACCCAATGGAAATTTTGGAACTAAGCAGAAAATTAGGAGAAATAAATACCGAGTTAATAACAGACGACGTAGATGTACATAAATACACAACGTACCCGATAATCTCAGGCTTCACGGGAACAGCGATAATTATTATATGTTTAGCCATATTATATGTAACAAAAAGAAATAAAAATAAAACGGGATTACCCATAAACTTAAACCTAAATCCCATGCGTAAGCCTAAGATTATCCAAGAACATATATACAACACGGCAAGCGGCCGAAGCGCACTTGACGTAAGCGAAACAGCGAAAAGAGAAAGCGACACCGCGATATTATACTGAACAACGACTAGATGTAAGAGACCATTGTAAAAGAAAACTTACCTCTAGAATTAAGATAAGATAAGAATAAAGATAGGATAAAATCTGTAAAATACGAGAAACTCCGACCGTAGTTTCTCTCTTCCCAAAGAGGGAGGAATGTTGCAACCCGAACTCGTGACGATTGCCACAATTTAATAAAAATAGGAAGTCGCGAGTTACCATAGTATTATTAAAATAGGAAGTCGCGAGTTCAACAGGAAACCGCGAGTCAGCATAACAGCTGACTGCGCGGCCAGACTCTCTACCGAGAACCGACGCGACCTAGAGAGGTTCGCGGAACGCTGACCGCGCAAGGACCCTGAACCGATCCCGCTTGACGACGATACAGAATAAATAGAGCGGAGGACAGGGATCGGGAGGGCAGTTCAAAGTCAGAGTTCGAGTCAGTGACAATTGTTACGCGTAATAATAAGAAAGATTATTGTACATTGAAATAGAATTTGAGTTTATTAAAGTGTCTGCAAGTAAAAGTCACATCGAGTCTGTGATTTCTCCCGACGACTTCCCCGCGGACAGTGATCCCAATATTCGTGCACGGAGCGGCACAACAATACATAATCTTTTATTTTATGAGAATATTAGCTACTTATCTGATATATATTTGTCTATTCTCCATTTATTGCTTTCTATATCTTCCTCGATTATGCTTCTTTCATCTTGCACAGGTTTCATTACGCAGTTGACGATGATGGCAAATTGATTCCAGAGTGCGAAGGACGATGCCACAACGGCCACAACCATGAGTGATATTTATTAAGACGTCAAAACATTGAAAAAACCAAAATTGTTTAATTACATATAATAATATAATTTATCCACTCATATATATATATATATATATATATATATATACATATACATATAATATATAATAGTTTTTCACCTCGTTCATCCTCTATGCACTTTGTATTTTCACTTTTTTATGTCATTTTTATTTCGTTTCATTTTACTTACGGTTACAATGTATTTTACATTTACATTTATAAACTATTACGGTCGTAATATATTTATTATACACGCGTGCACATTTATGTCAAAAAGGTTACGAAAACTGACAGCTAACTACTTGAACAGTGTTACTAACCCCTAGAAATTAAAATCACGATGCCCTAGAGGTTTTCGTTGGTACCAACATTATCCCCTCTACTTTTCGGGAAACTGTCGTGTAACCCGGGCGGAAGGCTATTTTACCACATATAACTCGATAATATTCGAACTTCGCAAATTTATCGGTCGCCACTCGGTTTTACCACTACCCGCTGAGAAGGTAAGTATTACGACAGACCTTTGGTTGTCTTGTACTAATTTCCCCCTTTTATGTTTCAGGTACTCCCAGGATGCCGGATGGACCCCGCTGACCACTGGATTGCCGCCGTCGCTGGATCGCCGCCGCCGTCGATGGATCGCCTCCACCAATGGATCGCCGCCGTCACTGGATCGCCGAAACGTCGTTGGACGTGGGATTTATAACGGTCGCCGTATCAACCAATGGGATTTCAAGAAAGTATAACACAGGAGATTAATAACTTTCATAAGCACTATGCTCTGCTTTTAACACTGAATTTATTCTGTTTCAGGTTACACAAAATGGCCGTGTGCACTCGCATTCACAAAATGGCCGCGCGACGCCATCTTGGCATGACTCGCACTTCGCGTAGATTCTACGTCGTACGCAATGTTAATTACTCGCATACGCGATTATTTATTGTTCTCTGGTCGGATATAACAATTATTAACGCCGGCTCGCGTATCGATCGCGGATTACGACCGGTTTTCATGGAACTGCACGAGTTCGCCCAATCGGATATCGACGCGTGGTTTTATCGATCGCTGCCCGATTTTGTTACTGTTCACGACTGAGAATTAACGGCTCGCGTTAACAATTACAAATGTTCACTCGTATGCGACATTGCACGTCGCTCGCGGGTTATCTCCCATTTTCATGAGAGATCTCGTATGGCGTATGCGCACTTTGAGACTCTCTCGGATGACTGTCCCGTTCTCGGTGTTAACCGATTTATTCGAATTCGCGTTGCACGAAACGACTTTGTGTGCTTGGCGGTATCACTCGCCGCGCACTAACTGATCTCGGTTGACCTTGAGCCTCGCGGCACACACGCACGTTACGAGAGCTCCCGAGATATAGCTAATCAATATAATGATTGCTTTCGGTAATCAATACCACTCGCGTTAACTACTAACGACTTTGTTAATTAGCGGGATAACGCTCCGCTCGCGGGTTAATCTCGGTTTTAGTATGAGCCTCACGACACGTCCGCACGCCATGAGTGCTCCCGGGAGAAGACCCTATTCACGATTATACTTGCGTATTTCCGTTTAATTATTCGCGTTAATTACAACGACTTGTTACACTTAGCGGGATTACGCTCCGCTCGCGGGTTAACACCGGTTTTAGAAGAGCCTCGTGTGACACGTCCGCACATCACGATGGCTCCCGGAGAAAGACCTCGAGTCTCGCACCGCAACGGCGCAAGCAAGACCGCGCGCATGCGCAGTGTCGCCAGCCATCTCTCCCGGCTGACGCAATCTTCTCGCTCGCGTCGTCACGCACGCGAAAACAGCGTGATATGGAAAATTCCGGAACGTTTGTTATTTATTTGACGCGCAATAACTGTTTCGCTCAATAATTCCAGAATCGGTAAATATGCAGAATAGTGGCCTCCTCACCGATTTCGTTGAACCTAGGCTTAATCGACGCGTTTTTGCACAATACAACCGAATCTGGCAGAAAAAAGTGTCGCTCTGCCCCGCGAGATATTAACAGTTAAAGTTGATGACTATCAGGTTAGGAATTCTGTCATACCGACAAAATGTAGCGACTACGAACATGCCCCACACCCACATGCGCATGTTCCGTGGCCGCACGCGCATCGACATATGTAGTGTACATAAGGTGCAGTAGGTGCAGTAAGTGCAGTAAGTGCAGCGACTGTCCCTACAGATAGCGCGCTCATTTACACCGAAAAAGGAACCCATTTTTGCTTCCCATTGTACTTCGACGCGTCTTACTCAAATAAATATCTTGTCATTTCTGCATATTTCAATTTTACAATGGCATACTCAGTCCAGCAATTGAACAAGAATCCGTGGCTTGCGATTCAGGACATCATTGGCAATGCAAATGCGTGGCCTAAATTTATACGGAAAATGTTCTGGGATGAAAATTTTACGGATCATAAACGAATGATTATTGTCAATTTTGCGTCTATAAATGGCATATCGGAAGAATTTTTGCATGATGTATTAGCCTTCACGCTAAAAAATGCATACACAGCTGAGAGGAAGCGCAATATTGAGTATAGATTTCGATATTTAAATCATGAGGTAATTCTTTCAATATTAATTGATAACTATAGCAAACAAGTATATTGTTTTTTATTCTTTGTAGCAATTGGGACAAATGCGACGCAGCCGTGTGTACAGTTACAGCGTTTTCCATAGAGAAATGCTAAATCTCAATATGAATCCAATAAATAAATAAAATTAGGTAATTCTTTCAATATTAATTGATAACTATAGCAAACAAGTATATTGTTTTTTATTCTTTGTAGCAATTGGGACAAATGCGACGCAGCCGTGTGTACAGTTACAGCGTTATAGATATAGAAAAATGTTAGATTTTAATATAAATCCAATAAATATTTAAAATTACATGTATTATTTTGAAGTTGCGATTTTTATTAAAGCAGATATTTTGTATTTAACTATATAAAGCGCGTCACTAACTTATATAGGTTAGTGACGCGCTTTAAAAGTATATAATTGTTTAAAGCGCGTCACTAACCTACATAGGTTAGTGACGCGCTTTAAACAATTAAATACTTTTAAAGCGCGTCACTCATCTATACGCCAAAGGCGTGTCCTAAAATCAGTGAGGAGGCTGAGCCCCCCTCCCTCACACTTCTAGGTTCACTCACACCGATCATGGGGGGGGGGGGGTGCAGGGGCAGATATTTTGTATTTAACTATTTAAAGCGCGTCACTAACCTACATAGGTTAGTGACGCGCTTTAAACAATTAAATACTTTTAAAGCGCGTTACTCATCTATACGCCAAAGGCGTGTCCTAAAATCAGTGAGGAGGCTAAGCCCCCCTCCCTCACACTTCTAGGTTCACTCACACCGATCATGGGATGGGGGATGCAGGGGGGCGAAGCTCCCCGCCCACGCACATGTACTTTGATATATTATATAGGATATATTGACGAGTAGGGATGCAATAATATAAACATAATTTATGATAGACAAATTAATAAATTATTTAATAGAACATAATGTGATAAGTAACAAAATACATTATCCAAAATGCAATAATAAATTAAAATTGAACAGAAATAATTTCTAATTTCGTTGTCGAAAAGTATTACATGAGAAAAATAAACATAAAAAATATGTGAAGAAACAATGCACATTGAAAGAAAGTGTTAGATTTAATACATGATTTAGCAGATCTAACTTAAACTTGAAATTATGTAGCCTCCGAAACATCTGCTTCATCGTCCACAGTCTTCGGTGGATACAATTCCGCAATTGCACGGAAAAAACTGCTTAAGCGGTCTTCATAAGCATGTACGCGTTTGAAGAGATATTCAGCTAAATATCCCACTAAATGCGAAGAACGCGTTCCATACCGTGGGATATTAGCCCTTACTTCTCTCCAAACACGTTCAATGTGTTGAGTGTGGGCTCCTGAATAGACAAACAAATAGATATTAGTAATGCTAAGTTTAGTGTGTATTTCGAATGCATATGTTGCTCTTTATATATTTGCAATGTAGTTACCGGTGTCTGGGTCGACGAAATTCATCGGGTGATTCACTGTTAGATGTTGGAAGCCTTCACTGTTTAAACAGTTGTACGACTTCCAACAATCTGACATTATTGTCGTCCCAGGTAGAATCCACTCCTTGATAAGTTCAAGCAGAGTTTTTTCCGTGCGGTCTTGTACTGGCACAATAAAAATTCTTTTTGTGCCACGTTCGTATCCACCGAAAATCCACTTCCCCTCGATTATTCGGCCACGATTGTATTTTCTCTTGCCGATTTTTGCTTCGTCTATTTCGACGATTATATTGGGCCCTCCAAGTTTTGTTGAATTCTTTTCGGCCCAATATATCCAAACCTATCATATTTAACATAACAAATTCTATATATATATATCTATTTAACATATATTTATTGTATTAAGTATATTAAATTATATTTACTTCTCGGCAAAAAGAAATCCAGTCAACAACCGAGTGCTCAGTAAGTTGCAAATCTGTGCACAAAAACATTTGTCTCGGAGGTCTTAACATAATAAAATATGCAGTCATCCTGCATATTGTTTCCAGGCTTAAGTTAGATTTGCTGAACCATGTATCAAATCTAACACTTCCTTTAAATGTGCATTGTTTCTTCACATATTTTTTATGTTTATTTTTCTCATATAATACCTTTCGACAACGAAATGAGAAATTATCTTTGTTTAACTTTAATTTGTTATTGCACTTTGCACAATACATTTCATTACTTATCACATTATGTTCTATTAAATAGTTTATAACGACCTGCCTTTTATATTGAACGCGGACTAGCTCGCTGGGTCAGGAGTTCAATAGGGTAGGTCCGGAGACAATAGACGCGAGCAATAGGCGAGTTAAAGTAATAACAATAGTTTATTGAAGAAGAAGTAACAAAGTAGTCACTAGAGTCTGCGGCGTGGATTTCCGCGGTTTGGAATATAAGTTTTACAATTACAAGAATACTGGCGGGGTACTTCGGAGGCGCGGTGGCCCAGTACGGCGTGAGATACGGTACGAAAAGAAGTATAATCGTAAGAGACTAGCGGTGTGGTACTTCGGAGGCGCGGTGGCCCAGTACGGCGCGATATACAGAAAGAATCTACTTATAATTGAAAGAGATTACCGGTGAGGTACTTTGGAGGCGCGGTGGCCCAGTACGGCGCGATATACAAAAAGAATCTAATTATAATTGCAAACAATTACCGGCGGGGTACTTCGGAGGCGCGGTGGCCCAGTACGGCGCGATATACGGAAGAATATAATTGTAATGATTCGAGGATACTTCGGCGCGGCGCGCGTATTTATAAATCCGGGATGTGGCTAGATACCGGTCGCGGTTTGCTATTACGGGTTTAAATATTGCAGAGATACTGGTGAGTGGAGCGGCGTCGGGGCGTTCGGACATACGGACCGGTCCGTCCCGATTCGTCAGGATCCGTAGCGTTGGCGACGAGAGCACTCGTCCGAGACGGAGAGCTCTCCACCTCGGTTTTCTGCCTTTGCAGGAAAGGAAAGAAAGTCGTCGAAAGGAAAGCAGCAACGAGAGCACTCGTTCGTGGACAGAGAGCTCTCGACCACGATTACTGTTAATTGCTTTCAGGAACAGGACTGAGACGATTTCGGTTTCTGGAGCGCCTTTTATACTGCGCGAGAACGTTATTTTACGGTCCCCACGGTGGGGGTTGACAGCAGCGCACACGTGTGGCTGTAGCTGTCAGCGGCGCTCGGTCGTATTCGATGACGCTCGGGCCCCGTCGGCCTCGCACATGTGGCCGGTCGCGGCTGTCGTAGCGCTCGCGTGGTTCGGCGGCGCTCGGCGGCGGTCGGGCCCCGTCGGCCGCTGCGTCTCGAGCCGTTTTACGGCGAGATCGAGTAATTAAAAATTGGTGGTGGGCGCATCGCGCCCACAGTTCCGCCCGGCGGGTGTTCGGCCGGGCGGTGTCCGACGGGTGTTCGGCCGGGCGGTGTCCGACGGGTGTTAGCCGGAGTGACGATGCCTATTCAGGGGTGCATCGTTACAAGTTTATTAATTTGTCTTTATCGTGAGTCAATGCCAAAAACTCGTGTAGCTGCATTTTGGCACGATAACTTATGATAAAAAAAAATTTCATTTCGAATTATGTTACACTTGTTGCCTTGCCAACCAAACAGTTGCCACGTGACCTCTTGCATGCGCGTGCGGCCACGGAACATGCGCATGTTGGTGTGGGGCATGTTCATAGTCGTTACATTTTGTCGGTATGACAGAATTCCTAACCTGATAGTCGTCAACTTTAACTGTTAATATCTCGCTTCGCGGGGCAGAGCGACACTTTTTTCTGCCAGATTCGGTCATTTTGTGCAAAAACGCGTCGATTAAGCCTAAGTTCAACGAAATCGGTGAGGAGGCCACTATTCTGCATATTTACCCCAGAATCTTCCATTTACAATGTCCGTATGCTGAAATATGACAATTATGAATAAGCATTTGCAAATTTATATGCAAACGCCTATTTTACGCTCGCCCGTCGATCCCACCGTCGCATATATCCGCTCGCGTCTCCAGATGCACCGGAAACCGGTTTTTCGCATCGCGCATGCGCCGACGCATATCTCGCGATGCAACGGCTCTGCGGTCACGCGGAAGTCTCCGTCGTGTTCCCCGATGCCAATTTGGCCGAAAATGACCAATTTTAATCAATTTCGCCGATCTACGGCCGATATTGCCCAAATCGATCCCCAGGGACTTTATTTGACCAATTGCGTTAAAGATACTCGGGAAAGACGTCGTTGGCTTATTTCCGGATCTGGCCGTTGGATTTTGCCGAGAATACGCTAAATACGCGTAACTCGATGCGACTATCGCTCCGAGTCGCTCCGCGCTCGGATCGACCAATCGGGTGCCGATTTCGCGTTTCGTCGCTGTTCCGCCAATGAGAGTGATCCTTTCGCTCGTTTATGGGCGTGCTTAACCCTTTCGGCCCTAATATACTATAAAATCGCGTTTCCGTTAGGAAATTACCAAAATCAGCCATCCTGCCCTCTGATTGGCTGAAACTGCTCTCCGGACTCTCGGGGCTGTTTTTGAAGTGAATTTACGCTAATTCGATGAAAATTAGTTCAATTCGGCCACCGTTGTGACTAATTGCAAATTTGAGTGAAACTCAACGTGGATCGTCTCTGATTGGCTGGTTCGCGAATCTCCGAAGATTTTGGATATTTCGCGGGTTTCTGCACATGGTACCGTTGTTCACCTGAAAATAACTTAACCTACATGCGAATCTATCGATTTTAATCAGGGTAGCGCCTGTTTCTATCCGAAACCAAAGTTAGCCTTTTATCGAATATTGAGCTTTATTCTTATTGCTATTACATACTCTGGGCTCGCTTAACCTTAAAATTAATTAAATAAAATCATTAACTTCGACCAAGCTGGCAATCTTTATTTAAAAAGCACAACGCGTTTCAACCGAGATTCCGGTCCTTATCAAGTGCATACATAACATTAAACGCTTGCAAAACACTTCATTGTACACGATGTGGCAGCAATGAGTCTACGAACTAAAATACAAAAAAGTTTACGAGCTAGAGTATAATGCGGAAAAAGTATAATAAGAATTATAATAAAGTAGCAAAAAGAGCACCGCTTACATGTTTTGTGTGTCGGATTGTATAAAAGATATATAAGAGTCATATAAACAAGTGTGGTGTTCGATGGTGCGTTCACCTCAGATGACAACGAACGACTAAGTGAAAAACAAAGGTAGAGGTAGCCGAAAGAGCTTACATTAAGTTTATTATTTTGTCGTATATGACGGGAAGGTTGTCAGTGTCCTTCTGTAAATTAATAGTGTTGTTATCTTTTTTAATAAACACCATTTCGGCGATCTCTCTCTTTTTAAAATGTTTTTCACTGTGTAGAACTTTGGGACTAGACCAATTAAATTCGTAATTGCAAGAGGTCTTGTGCTTGCTAACAACGGAATGTTTGCTGGGATGCTTTTTGATATCAGCACAATGTTCCTTGATTCTAGTCTCCAAATTTCTTTTGGTCTGTCCGATGTAACATGCATCGCAATTAAGGCAGACAATCTCGTAAATAAGCTCCATACGCTTAACATTTTCCAACCCATCTTTCTCTCTTTTGATAATGCGGTCAAGTTTTTTAGGAACAGTATAGACCAACCACGTCGAACCCTTTGTTTCTCAGAGCCTTACAAATTTTCTCGCTACAATCCTTAATGTACGGTATGGTAATAGGATGTCTTTCTATGTGTACCTTGTCATTTACCGAATCACTGCGTTTTAAGAGCATTAGTCTTTGTTTTATATATTTGTTACAAAAATCAGTCGGGTAACAATTGTCGGCAAGGATCTCTTTAACAACGCAGATATTTGACTCGTGAAAGCGCTTATTAGATAGTAAAATCGCTCGGTCGACCAAATTAGATACGACATTGACTTTGTAGTTAATGGGATGGCTTGAATAAAAATTAATATAACGTCCACAGAAGGTGGGTTTCCTGTACCAGTTTGTTAACAAATTTTCGCCATCTCTAATAACAGTTACGTCTAAAAAGTTAATCGAGCAATTGGTCTCAGTTTCGCACGTAAATCTCAGCCGCGGGTGATAGTTATTGAAAACATCAAGCGTGTCATTAACTCTATTCCGTGGGACAATTGCAAAGATGTCGTCAACATATCTCCCGAAAATGGGGACGGTGAAACTTAATAGTTTGAGGCAATGTGTTTCAAGGTCGTCCATCACTATGTCGGCAAGGATTGGGGAAAAAGGAGAGCCCATAGGACTACCAAAGATTTGATCGTAGATGATGCCATTAAAACAGAAGCTGGTGGAGCTAAGGACAATATCAATTGCGTACAAAAATTGTTGTAAGGTGAAATTGGTGGCTGTGGAGATGTAACACCATCGTTTTTCAATGCCTTTCATGACTAACTCTTTTGGGATGTTGATGAAAAGAGAAGTGGCGTCACGAGAAATAAGAATTTCATCAGGCAGGATTTTCAAATTTTTAATTTTCTTAACGAAACACCAACTGTCTTTCATAAACGAACGCGGTTTAGGAATGGAATCATTTAAAATTTTGTGGAGAAAACAAGCAATATTATATAATGGGCTACCAACAGTGGAGACAATAATACGTAGTGGAAAGCCATTTTTATGGATCTTTGGTAGTCCGTAGCATCTGGGTAAATTGCCACAAGTGCTGCGTAATTTTTTGAAAGTGTGCTCATCAATAATTTCCGAATCATACCATGAGCGAACTAAACCATTAAGTTTGGTTGTTAAGCGTTTGATAGGGTCATCATTACGTTTTTTATATGTTGTCTGGTCATTGAGTAAGTCAGTCATTTGGTCTATATATGTACTTCTGTCCATGACGACGGTAACTTGGCCTTTATCGGCTTTTGTGACCAAAAGGTCGTCGTTATTTTTTAAGAATTTTTTGCATTTGTCAAAAGAGTCAGAAATATACCTATCAACATGATTAATATGTTTTTTGTTAGTAAGGAATTCTTGCAATACGTTGGAAATTGACAAGCGTGTTTCATTTGCGCTCTCATTGGATATTTTGTGACTGTTAAGTTCGAAGCTTTTGATTACATGTAAAACGGAGTCGAAACAGTCATTTCTATCGCGACAGTTAATTGGCAAGCCAAATTTATCGCCTAAGCTGAGAATTTTCAAAACGGAATCAGGAATTTGTTTACTACTAACATTAAGAATCCATTTATTCATATTAACGTTAGAAAAAACATTACTAAGTCGGTTCCGTTTCATTAAAATATGGTTAAATTTGTGGATCAATTTAAGTTTAGTTCGGTTGTATGGTGAGAAATACTCTCATTGTTACGCTCAAAGAAATCAATGACCACGCGTTCTGGTAAAGACCGAAAAAGATGATTTTCAATACCGCGGATCCTAGAGCGTAAAACGTTTATATAAAAATGGATGTCTTTAATTTCGAAATTTAACGACTTCTTTTGGTACTTAATGTTAAGTGTGTTGTATTCGTGGTTCATTCTGTCCAATTTGAAGAAAACGTTGAAGCGTAGATTATATTTATTTTATTACTCACTGGCAAAGAAAAAGGATTTATCTATTTTAATATACACCTCGACCTAACAATGGTGTTCCATCATGACAAAGGATTTTTCAAGACTACCACCAGATTATACGGACACAACAACACTTTGTCCTTGAAGTCTTGGGTTAAAACTAACATCACGGTATGCACTGCTCTTCAACAACTGACGTTTCTGCTTCGATGCAGACAAAGCGACATTCTGCCTCCACACATCTATAATCTACGCTTCAACGTTTTCTTCAAATTGGACAGAATGAACCACGAATACAACACACTTAACATTAAGTACCAAAAGAAGTTGTTAAACTTCGAAATTAAAAACATCCATTTTTATATAAACGTTTTACGCTCTAGGATCCGCGGTATTGAAAATCATCTTTTTCGGTCTTTACCAGAACGCGTGGTCATTGATTTCTTTGAGCGTAACAATGAGAGTATTTCTCACCATAACAACCGAACTAAACTTAAATTGATCCACAAATTTAACCATATTTTAATGAAACGGAACCGACTTAGTAATGTTTTTTCTAACGTTAATATGAATAAATGGATTCTTAATGTTAGTAGTAAACAAATTCCTGATTCCGTTTTGAAAATTCTCAGCTTAGGCGATAAATTTGGCTTGCCAATTAACTGTCGCGATAGAAATGACCGTTTCGACTCTGTTTTACATGTAATCAAAAGCTTCGAACTTAACAGTCACAAAATATCCAATGAGAGCGCGAATGAAACACGCTTGTCAATTTCCAATGTATTGCAAGAATTCCTTACTAACAAAAAACATGTTAATCACGTTGATATGTATATTTCTGACTCTTTTGACAAATGCAAAAAATTCTTAAAAAATAACGACGACCTTTTGGTCACAAAAGCCGATAAAGGCCAAGTTACCGTCGTCATGGACAGAAGTACATATATAGACCAAATGACTGACTTACTCAATGACCAGACAACATATAAAAAACGTAATAATGACCCTATCAAACGCTTAACAACCAAACTTAATAGTTTAGTTTGCTCATGCTATGATTCGGAAATCATTGATGAGCACACTTTCAAAAAATTACGCAGCACTTGTGGCAATTTACCCAGATGCTACGAACTACCAAAGATCCATAAAAATGGCTTTCCACTACGTATTATTGTCTCCACTGTTGGTAGCCCATTATATAATATTGCTTGTTTTCTCCACAAAATTTTAAACGATTCCATTCCTAAACCGCGTTCGTTTATGAAAGACAGTTGGTGTTTCGTTAAGAAAATTAAAAATTTGAAAATCCTGCCTGATGAAATTCTTATTTCTCTTGACGCCACTTCTCTTTTCACCAACATCCCAAAAGAGTTAGTCATGAAAGGCATTGAAAAACAATGGTGTTACATCTCCACAGCCACCAATTTCACCTTACAACAATTTTTGTACGCAATTGATATTGTCCTTAGCTCCACCAGCTTCTGTTTTAATGGCATCATCTACGATCAAATCTTTGGTAGTCCTATGGGCTCTCCTCTTTCCCCAATCCTTGCCGACATAGTGATGGACGACCTTGAAACACATTGCCTCAAACTATTAAGTTTCACCGTCCCCATTTTCGGGAGATATGTTGACGACATCTTTGCAATTGTCCCACGGAATAGAGTTAATGACACGCTTGATGTTTTCAATAACTATCACCCGCGGCTGAGATTTACGTGCGAAACTGAGACCAATTGCTCGATTAACTTTTTAGACGTGACTGTTATTAGAGATGGCGAAAATTTGTTAACAAACTGGTACAGGAAACCTACCTTCTCTGGACGTTACATTAATTTTTATTCAAGCTACCCCATTAACTACAAAGTCAATGTCGTATCTAATTTGGTCGACCGAGCGATTTTAGTATCTAATGAGCGCTTTCACGAGTCAAATATCTGCGTTGTTAAAGAGATCCTTGCCGACAATTGTTACCCGACTGATTTTTGTAACAAATATATAAAACAAAGACTAATGCTCTTAAAACGCAGTGATTCGGTAAATGACAAGGTACACATAGAAAGACATCCTATGGTAATATACCATACCGTACATTAAGGATTGTAACGAGAAAATTTGTAAGGCCCTGAGAAACAAAGGGTTCGACGTGGTTGGTCTATACTGTTCCTAAAAAACTTGACCGCATTATCAAAAGAGAGAAAGATGGGTTGGAAAATGTTAAGCGTATGGAGCTTATTTACGAGATTGACTGCCTTAATTGCGATGCATGTTACATCGGACAGACCAAAAGAAATTTGGAGACTAGAATCAAGGAACATTGTGCTGATATCAAAGAGCATCCCAGCAAACATTCCGTTGTTAGCAAGCACAAGACCTCTTGCAACCACGAATTTAATTGGTCTAGTCCCAAAGTTCTACACAGTGAAAAACATTTTAAAAAGAGAGAGATCGCCAAAATGGTGTTTATTAAAAAAGATAACAACACTATTAATTTACAGAAGGAGACTGACAACCTTCCCGTCATATACGACAAAATAATAAACTTAATGTAAGCTCTTTCGGCTACCTCTACCTTTGTTTTTCACTTAGTCGTTCGTTGTCATCTGAGGTGAACGCACCATCGAACACCACACTTGTTTATATGACTCATATATCTTTTATACAATCCGACACACAAAACATGTAAGCGGTGCTCTTTTTGCTACTTTATTATAATTCTTATTATACTTTTTCCGCATTATACTCTAGCTCGTAAACTTTTTTGTATTGTAGTTCGTAGACTCATTGCTGCCACATTGTGTACAATGAAGTGTTTTGCAAGCGTTTAATGTTATGTATGCACTTGATAAGGACCGGAATCTCGGTTGAAACGCGTTGTGTTTTTTAAATAAAGACTGCCAGCTTGGTCGAAGTTAATGATTTTATTTATTTTATTACTCACTGGCGAAGAAAAAGGATTTATCTATCTTAAAATTAATTCGCTTAATATTAAATAACAGTAGTCCGCAAGGATAATGGGTACAAAAGTAAAATAATTTATTCGATCGGGACTTGTGGAGGGCATTGGGCGGTCCCTCAGGGGTCGGGGGCGGTCTACCGGGTGTCCCTAGGGACTCCCGGGGCCGTCCCCGATACGGGCATTGCGAACCCGAGGTACCCTAGCACAGCAGCACCGTAATCTCCGTCAGCCGCGAGGCTGGGAAGGAAAACCCAGACAGAAAACCGGGGGCCCGGCTACCCTCTTAGGAGTCTGCGGCTAGCTTCGGCTACCCAGCTCCAATAGCCGGTAGGGGATGGCGACCCTGACTACAAACGCCCGGTCGGCCGGGACCGTTAGGGGGATGTTTCTACACCTCCCGCCGGCATAGAGAAAGGTCACCTCGATAAAAAACCACGGGGTGGGGTTGGGGAGGGTGGTCCCCGTTCCCGAGGCGGGCAGGGATGCCGTCTCGCCGAGGGAATGGGAAGACCCCTTCCCTCCTTCCTCCATTGCACGCCGGTGTTCCGGCAGGAGGGGGAGGGGGGGGTATCCCTCTTCTGACTCAGCCCAGGACGTGGTCCTGGGTTGGACGGAGGAGAGGCCCACACTCGGTGGTTGCACACCAGGGACGTGGTCCCACGGTCTGCCGAGTGTGGAAGGTTGCCGGGCCGCTCGGACGTATTCCGAGGTCGGGGCCGGCGACCTGGGTGGGAGATCGCCCGGGCCACTCGGACATATTCCGAGGTTAGGGCCGGGCGATGCTTGTGAAGGGAGACCCGTCGGGCCGCTCGGACGTATTCCGAGGTCGGGGCCGGCGGGTCTTGGCCGCCGGATAAAATAGACCGGCGGCGCGCGGGTAACTCCGGCGGTTGGGGATCGCATCCCTCCCGAACCCGGCCGTCGGAGTAGGCGGTTGGCCAGGGCGCGGAGGTTACCTCGGCCCTGGGCAAGGACTATAGGCTGGTCGCCACGGCGGGCAGGACCTTGGGTGGGGTGCGACACCCTGCGGTACCTGTCTGTCCGTGGGGTCTCCCGCGTGGCGGCACCCGTCACGGTGCCCGTCGGGTCGGAGCGACGGGAGCCCTGAAATCCCATGGGGGGCTGGGCCTTGATGCCCTCTCCTCATGGGTGAGTAAGGGCCTGGAGTCCCAGTCGCCCTGCTGTTGGCAGGGGGCTGGGGCATAGGGGGCAACCCCGAGCCGTGGCGGGTAGTGGGATAAAACAAGAAATGGACTCAATTAAAAACGATAAGTTAGGTGGCGCTAACACCAAATCATCGGTGTACGAGAAGGGCGGTTCGGGCTCGCGCTCGTCCTCTAGGAGTTCTTCTAGGACTCGAGGGGGAGCGGGGCCCAAGAGCTTCAAGCTGAAGCTAGAGCAGGAGGAGAAGGCGAGGAAGGCGCGGAAGGGAAGGGCGAAAGCCACACGGGCGGCCGAACTGGATGCTCGTAGAAGGCTGGAGCCCTCTAAGACCGATGGTGATGGCGATAGAGCATCCGGCAAGGAGGTTGTGGTTCTGGAGGGGGATTTATCCTCCTCCGCATGGCCACGCTTCGCTGGGGAGGAGGCAGCACAGACATCAGTGCTACAGGGGGGTCCCGGTTTGGAACATCTCAAGGATAGGGACAAATTCCTGGAGGAGGCGGACCGCTTCTTACAGAGAACGGCCCATCAGACAGAGGCGGAGGCGGAAGATAAAGATCGGGATGATGATGACGTGCAAATGAAGGTGGTTGGCCCGAGCATCAGCATCAACTTCTCCGGGGCCAGTGAGCGAAGCGGGGTCTTCGCCTTTTCTGGCTCGGGTGAGGCAGTAGCCGAGCAGGGCGAAAAGAGGAGAAGACTGAATAGGAGGGGGGACTACCGTGGTAGGCCCCGAAACGAGGATAAGGAGAGGCAAAAGGAGAGAGAGTTAGAGGATCCGGCGATCCCCGCTAATCTCTCCAAAGCTAGGAAGAAGGAGATAGAGTATATGAGGACGCTGGGGGACGCCCCAACGATGGATCTCCCGGCTCGCATCTACGAGGAGGTGCGCGCCATAGACAAGGTTGCTGTGAATTCCAGCAACCTGTGTGGCGCGTACCGGGGTGCGCTGAACAGAGCGGCGGCGGTAATATCCGCCGCCGCGAGCCACCTGGCAACCCGCGTGAGGGAGGCTAACCCCAGCGACCTGGATCTCGAGATGGAGAGACTCCGAGGGCGCATCACTGTCCTCGAAGCGGAGAACTTGATGCTGAGGGGGTCGCTGGATGCTAGCGGGAAGCTCGGCCCGAAAACCACGAGCTCCGACGCTGGGCATCGCGAGCGATCTGCGCCACGATCGCCGGGATCGTCTCCCGTTAGAAGGCCGAGGAGGAAGCGAGCCGCTCCTATTAGGTCTGAAGACGAGAGCGACGAGGAGGAAGGTCCAACAAGGGACGAGATTATGTCGGAAATCGAGAGGGAGGGTATGCCCCCTGTTGTGAGACCCCCCCTCAAAGGGATCTCGAAAATAATGGAGAATGCGGTTCCCCCAGCCTCCTCTGCCACAAGAAGGAGCCGTACCGGGGGAAATTTAAAGGGGGGCGGACAGAAAGTCCCTCCCGCATCTCCTTCGGTTGACGCTGAGCCGGAGGACATGGAGGGTAGGATCCTAAGGGTCCTCGGCAACAAAGTCGAGGACCTTTTTAACGGTCTCATCAGCCGTATGGGTCTGCAGGGTCTGCAGGGAGCATCATCCCTGTCCCCTGCTGAGCCCATCGATGGAGGGGCTGCTGCGAGCCGAGGGAGGAATTTGGAGTTTGTGGCGCCCGCGGATTCGGCCAGGCCGACCTATGCGGGGGTCACGAGGTCTGCCAAACAGCCCGCGATGAAGCGGGCTGCAGCGAAGGAGAAGCAAGCGCTCCCTCCCTCTCTTGCTCCCGCTGGCCCCTCGAAACCGGGGGCCGGAGCGGGTGGGGGCAACAAGAAGGAAACGCAGAAACCCCCCCTCCCTCCGCGAGCCGGAAGCCTGCAACAGGCGGCTGGCAAGTCGCGGGGAAAGAAGGGAAGGGGAAAGGAAAGGGAGCGAGTGGCGGTGGAGCCGGGGGGAGGCAGGCGGGTAAACCCGCACCCACCCCCCCCCCCCCCCGTGGCCAAAAAATCGACCACCACTGGCACTGCCAACACTGCATCCAAGGGGCGGGGACGCCTGCCACGCACCGCGGCGATCACCATTACCTGCCCCAAGGAGCAGTACGAGGAAGTAATGAGGGAGGCCAGGTCTAAGATAGACCTGGCCAGCCTCGGCATCCAAGCCGGTTTTAAGGCCAAAAGGGCCATAACGGGGGCCCTCACCCTCGAGATCCCGGGCAAGGAAAGTGCGGAGAAGGCAGACATCCTTGCCCGGAGAATGGAGGAGGTGTTCGCCGGGAGACCGGGTGTTAAAATAGCCCGCCCGGTGAAAACTGCGGAGCTCCGAGTCGCCGATCTGGACGACTCCGTGGGCTCCGAAGAGGTAGCGCAAGCCATCGCAAAGACGGGCGGGTGCCTTCCAGGCCAAGTCCAAATAGGGCCGGTTAGGAAGGCCCCCAATGGGCTTGGGTCCGTGTGGATTCGCTGTCCCCTAAAGGCGGCACTTGAGGTCGCCAAGGAAAAGCGGATCCACATCGGGTGGCTGTCTGCCCGAGTGCAGCCGCTGGACCAGCGTCCCCTCCAGTGTCACAAATGCCTGGAGGGGGGACACGTGAGGGCCAATTGCCCGAACACAGCAGACCGCAGTAACCGTTGTTACCGGTGCGGCAAAGAGGGCCACCTGGCCCAGCAGTGTTCGGAGCAGCCGAGGTGCCCGGTCTGTTCCGACCTGGGCTTTCCGGCGGCGCACAGGGCGGGCAGCAAAGCCTGTAAACCCTCGCAGAGGAAATTTAAACCCTCTGTGGGGGTGCAGAAAGGACAGGCAGGCAAAGCACCGCGGCCCGCCTCCGACACCGTCACCGGTGCACCGCCTACCATCACTAAAATGGAGGCGGTAAAAATGAACGTGACGGTGGTCAAGAGAGGGGAAAAGGGCGCTAAGCCCCCAGCAAAAAACGCGAAGAAGAAGGCCCCCGGGTGGGGGGATACTGAGGGCACTCTAGCCCTTACAGGGATGGAGGTTGACACGCCAGAAGAAGACGTAGAGATGGAAGGAGCGGAGGACTCCATCCCCGGGCCTCAGTAATGGAGCACAAAGTGCTCCAGGCAAACTTGAACCACTCTCGGCATGCGCAGGATCTGTTTGTGCATAACATGGCCGAGGGTGGTTATGGCCTGGGGATTGTCTCGGAGCCGTACGGGCAGCCGCCAAACCACTCTTGCTGGGCGGCTGGGCTGTGCGGATCTGTGGCCATCGCATGGAGGGCGATGCCACGTGCCCCCCCCCCCCCTGTGTACGAATCGAGGCCGGGGAGAGGTACGTGGCCGTAAGATGGGGGTCCATCTCGGTGATCGGGGTATATCTACCTCCGAGCCTGGACCTGGTCCGCTTCGAGGAAAGGATCGACGCCCTGGGGGGATGCATCAATCGCCTCCCCCCGGGGCCAGCGATTGTGGCCGGGGACTTCAACGCCAAGTCGGCGTTGTGGGGTTCCCCGGTCACCGATGTGAGGGGCCGGGTCCTGGAGGAATGGGCGGCGGGCGTGGGTCTCTCTGTCCTCAATACGGGGACGGAGCAGACCTGCGTAAGGCAGCGGGGGGGCTCAGTGGTTGACATTACCTGGGTCAACGCCTCCGCTGCCAGGCTGGTGCGCGGCTGGAAAGTTTTGACGGAGGCGGAGACCCTCTCCGATCACGTTTATATCGAGATGAGGGTCCGAGCCTCAGATCCGGCCGCGCTTGCCCGCCGCCTCAGGAATGAGAGGCGGTCACCGAGATGGGCCATCGGAAAGTTGGACCCCGACCTGTTTCGAGCGGCCCTTGTAGGGCTGACCTGGGGTCGGGACCGGCTTCCCGAGGAGTCCTCAATTGAGGACAAGGCGGAATGGGTCCGGGGCACCATGAAACAGGCTTGCGATGCCGCCATGCCCCGGACCCGCCCGTCCCCTCGGCGCGCGGCGTATTGGTGGACGGAGGAAATTGCTGATCTTAGGCGATCCTCCGTCCGGGCCAGGCGCGTTTGGTACAGGGCGCGCCGGTCCAGCCGTCGCGACGAGGGAGAGGCGGATCGGGCTTATCAGGGCTACCGTGCTGCCCGGGACGCCCTGATAAAAGCCATAAGGCGGGCCAAAGAAAGGGCCTGGGAGGAGCTCCTCCAAACTTTGGACGGGGACCCGTGGGGGCGCCCGTACAAGATTGTACTAGGGAAATTGAGACCCTGGGCGCCCCCAACGACGGAGTCTATGGACCCCCAGCTACTACAGGAGGTTGTCGGCACCCTCTTTCCAGATGGAGAGGGGAGGGCCGGCAGTCCTTTTCCCCCTCCGGAGGAGGTGCCGGAGTGGGGGGAAGAACTGGGGGTTACGGAAGAGGAGCTCACCAGGGCGCTCAAGAGAATCCGGGCCAGGAAAGCCCCGGGTCCCGATGGCGTCCCTGGTCGTGCCTGGGTCTTGGCTGCCGGGGATCTGTTCGGTCACCTGGGGCAGTTGTTTACTGACTGTCTGCGGGCCGGACGGTTCCCCACACGGTGGAAGGAGGCGAAGTTGGTCCTCCTCCCAAAGGAGGGCAAACCCGCAGGCACCCCGTCGGCATACCGACCGATATGCCTGCTGGACGAGGTCAGTGATGCGAACTGCGATGCTTTTGCCCGCAGCCAGCGCGTTGGAGGGGATAGCGCGCCCGCCGCCGGCTCGACGCTCGGGCGTGCTCGGGCCGGGTGGCTCGGGCAGCGTCGGGCACAGTCGGGCAGCAGAAGAGCGCAAACATATGATGATGCGGGCTGTCTCTTTCTTTCCTTACAGCTATAGCTGACAAAACGCGTTAGCGGCTTATCTCGTATCTATTAGATTAAATTTTATCTCGCGTATCCCTTTGCGCACTAGACGCGAGACACTATCGTATCTCTTTATTTATAATTTATATAATTGTATAAATAATAAATGTAAAAATGACTAAAACAAGTATACAAATTATATCGCTATTTATCCCACATAAAAAATATTAACTTATTATAAATAATTGTATATAAAAAATTAAAGAAATAAAAAACAGAGAAAGCGTAAATGATACAAATCCACTCTTGGCCAATATGTACGCTTCTTTCCCAAAAACTCATGTTATTAATGTAGAAAATAAATTATTAGTAACACAAGAAAAGTGAAGTACAAAATTGAATTATATATTATTTGTTTTAGAAAAATTAATTAGATAGTACAATTACTTAGTTAATAAAAAAATACACGGAATAAAATAAAAGAACAAAATATTTTTGCGCAACAATATAATATATTGCATTGTATATCTCTCATAAAGAAATGGACAACGTACATATTGTTGCTCAACGGAAACCGCGTGAAGTATAAAAAGATAAAGAAGAATATAAATGATAGACAGAATAAAGAAAGAAAGACATTAGGCGAGTATATATATCCATATATATATGGATGTGCTTGTGTAATTTTTTGAAGGTTTTTGATACATAGACAATTTTGTCGCGAATTATACATCGTGTCAAGTGACCTTAAAACTAATACTCGCCTAATGTCTTTCTTTCTTTATTCTGTCTATCATTTATATTTTTCTTTATCTTTTTATACTTCACGCGGTTTCCGTTGAGCAACAATATGTACGTTGTCCATTTCTTTATGAGAAAGATATACAATGCAATATATTATATTGTTGCGCAAAAATATTTTGTTCTTTTATTTTATTCCGTGTATTTATTATTAACTAAGTAATTGTACTATCCAATTAATTTTTCTAAAACAAATAATATATAATTCAATTTTGTACTTCACTTTTCTTGTGTTACTAATAATTTATTTTCTACATTAATAACATGAGTTTTTGGGAAAAAAGCGTACATATTGACCAAGAGTGGATTTGTATCATTTACGCTTTCTCTGTTTTTTATTTCTTTAATTCTTTATATACAATTATTTATAATAAGTTAAGATTTTTTATGTGGGATAAATAGCAATATAATTTGTATACTTGTTTTAGTCATTTTTACATTTATTATTTATACAATTATATAAATTATAAATAAAGAGATACGATAGTGTCTCGCGTCTAGTGCGCAAAGGGATACGCGAGATAAAATTTAATCTAATAGATACGAGATAAGCCGCTAACGCGTTTTGTCAGCTACAGCTGTAAGGAAAGAAAGAGACAGCCCGCATCATCATATGTTTGCGCTCTTCTGCTGCCCGACTGTGCCCGACGCTGCCCGAGCCACCCAGCCCGAGCACGCCCGAGCGTCGAGCCGGCGGCGGGCGCGCTATCCCCTCCAACGCGCTGGCTGCGGGCAAAAGCATCGCAGTTCGCATCACTGGACGAGGTGGGGAAGCTCTACGAGCGTGTCATCGCTGAACGCCTCGTCCAGCATCTCTCCCGGGACGGTTACGGTCTATCGGACGACCAGTACGGCTTCCGTGCGGGAAGGTCTACCGTGGACGCCATCAACTGCGTCCGCGCCCGCACGGAGGCCGAGGTGGAAGAGGGCAGGGTAGTTCTTGCGGTATCGTTCGATATTTCAAACGCATTCAACTCCCTGCCCTGGCCAGTGATAGGGAGGGCGCTGATTCGAATGGGTGTCCCTCCCTACCTGGTCGAGGTCGTTCGGGACTACTTTCGGGAGAGGTACCTGTCGTACGTTGACAGGGACGGGGTGTCCTGGGTGAAGCTTGTCGGAGCCGGTGTCTCGCAGGGGTCGGTTTTGGGCCCGCTGCTCTGGGACGTTGGCTTTGATGAGGTCCTCCGTATCCCCCTACCCACGGAATGTTGGCTTACGTGTTACGCCGACGACACGCACCTGGGGGTGGTGGGGGACACCTGGGAGGAGGCCAAGGCCCGAGCAGAGGTGGCTGCTGGATGTGTTGTCCGCGCGGTCAGGAACATCAGCCTAAGGGTGGCGCCTCAGAAGACGCAGGCAATGTTTTTCCATGGAAAGGGCGCCGAGGTGCCATCGGGCCAGTTCCTGACCATCGAGGGGGTCCGCGTCCCTATAGAGGCCCAGATGAAATACCTGGGCCTCTGGCTGGACGGAGCCTGGAGCTTCGGCGAGCACTTTGTTCGTCTCGCTCCCCGGTAGTTAAGGGTAACAAACAGCCTCTGCAGGCTGCTGCCTAACTTGGGGGGGAGGGGGGCGGGCGGTCGTGTTCGCCGATTATATGCGGGGACGGTCAACTCCGTGGTACTATATGGGGCCCCGGTCTGGGCCCCAAAAGTGGCGGCCACCGAACGCTTAAAGGCGCTTCTGCGCCGCGTTCAGAGGGTGGTGGCCGTCAGGGTATCGCGGGGGTATAGGACCGTCTCCCTTGCGGCGGCAACGGCCCTGTCTGGGCTTCCGCCATTGGATCTCGTGGCGATGTCCCACCTCAGGGTACATCGCCGCACGCGCGAGCTCCAGAGGAACGCGGCGGGGGCCCCGGTGGACTGGGGCAGGGCCCGTCGAATGATCAGGCTCCAGGAGAGGGCAACCCTTCTCGAGGAGTGGGGTCGTTACCTAGAGCACCCCACCCTCGCAGGGATGAGGGTTGTCGAAGCCGTCCGGCCCTGTCTGCAGCAATGGGCAGACAGAAGGGGACGCGGCTTAACCTTCCATCTGACGCAGGTGCTGACCGGACATGGTTGTTTCGAAAAGTACTTGTGTCAGATTGGAAGGGAGCGGACAACGCAGTGCCACCACTGCAACGCGGTCCTGGACTCGGCGCAGCACACGCTGGAATACTGTCCAGCGTGGGCGGCTGAGCGCCGGGTCCTAATGGACTGCGTAGGGGAGGATCTCTCGCTCCCGGCCATTTCGGCAGCGATGGTCGAGAGCGAGGAGATATGGGCGGCCGTTTCCTCCTTTTGCGGCCGAGTCATGGCGCAGAAGGAGGAGGCGGAGAGGATCCGGCGAGGTGAGAGGCCGGATCCCAACCTTCCGCCGGAGGAGCAGGGCGTCTTCCGACGACCACGTGGCGAGCCCCCAGGAGAAGGGGGGGGGAGCCCACGGAAGGCGCCCACCCGCACCGGCCCGGCCAAGGGCAGGTGTGGGATAATGCTTCGGGGAAGGGGGAATGATACCCACTCCCAATGAGGAGGAAGTTGAGGAGTGGAGGAGAGCTGGAGGGAGGTCAGTCCTGGCCTCCCAAGCACTAGGCACATGCTTGGAGGTGGTAGCCCTGGGCATGTGCCGCGAGTATTCTGTGCCCCCCCCTTACTGCACGTACCTGTGTGTGTAACCGGGGCGCGGGGGGGGGGGGAGGGTCGGTCCGCGGGCGGGGGATCCCAGTGGGCCGACATTACCCTCCCTCCCACATGGATGGGTGGCTGAGGCGGTGGTGTCCCGCCTCGGCCACGATAGAGTAGCGGCTCCCATAACTGGGAGCCTGTGCCCCACTCCGACGGAAGGGGCACGAGGTGGTTAGCGCTGGGGAGGTGGCGGAAGGATATAGTTAGTTCCCGCCACCTCCCCCCAATAAAAGCGCAGAGGAGGCACCCGGTGGGGTTTTAGTCAGTAAGAATCTGACATTGCAGCCGGAGGCCGCAACGGGGACGTCCGAGCGAGAGGCGGCGACGGAGAAGCCGCAGACACCGTCCACCAGCGCTGCACCGCTGATGGTAGGTCCACGGATCGTGGCGGACGAGCACCTCACCGTCCCGAGATACGTGATCCGGGATCACGAGTGAGCCCACCTCGTGTCTCTATTAACGTCTCGCGTGGATGCGATACGCACGCGATTGCAATTTTAGTTTAGTTTTTGATTTTTCTTGCGATCGCATCCAGTATCGTCTGACATCCAATTTTGTGTTCAGTTTCTTTAGTATTAGCATTCTTTTCGTTTTCTCTCTTACACGCTCGAAGCGAAAGGAGCGAGTAGCTTCATTGATTGATTAGATATTAAGCGCTCCTTCTCCCTACGCGTCATAGTTCTAAGCGAAATACATTCCAGCGGGAATGGACACGCCATGCGAGGCGTGAATGGTTATACCAGTTTATTTTGTTTGTGGGTCGTGATGACCACCGATTTATTTAATAAAGCTGTAATTTAGTTCCGACCTGCGGTGATACGAAAGAGATTACTTTCGGTTGTTTCCCCATGTTTGTTTATTTTGACAGGTCGTAAAACACGTATCAGAACGGGGAAGCCCCGTGATTCAGCGTTATCGCGCGAGAGCGTTTACAGATTCGCGAGTCGACGCGACGGCGCGGTACCATGAGAGCGGCACCGCATGCAAGTAAGTCGCGCCGTAAGACATTTTCGCGGAGAATGGCGACGGGACGTTACCGATCGAGGCCGATTAACCACGGAATTATTATTTCCGACACCAAAGCGCCTTCGTACACCCAGGTGCCTGTACGAGCGTCTGCGGCGAGAGAAGGCCATAGCGAGGGTCATCCTAGACCAGGGGAGACACGCCTCACGTTTTTCCGCGCAATTCCAACGGCCGTGCAGCCAACTGGCCGTACGAGCCTTTTGCGCGTAAACAGATGACATGGTCGTGACGGCGAAGGGACCAGAAACACGATAGCCAAGTCGCGAATTCGATCCGACACCCGTGCAATCGGTCAACTGTACGGACAACTGCCGCGCAAACGGGTGATAGATTTATGTTCATTGAACGATGGGGAACCCAAAAAACATAGTTTCATTTCGATCCACCGTGCGTGCAATTAGTTAGCTGCACGGGCACATTGTCACAAAATGGCCGACACAGATGGGTTCAGGAGCTGCCAGGGAGCACTAATATCAAGATCCCGATCGAATCCGACTCGCGTGCAAGCAAGTAGTTGCACGGGCAGGTTACCGCGTCGATATAGGCGGGTTTGTGAGATGCCCACTAACACGTATATAGGGGTCCCGTAGCGATCCGACCGGCGTACAAGAAAGTAGTTGCACGCGCACCGCGCAACGAAAAAAGTTACATAGGGGTGTTCGCGGAACGTTAAGTAGCGCGAATATCGAGATCCCATCTCTCTAGCGCTGTTATGCAGCGAGATAGTTGCATGAGCATCGCCGATGCGAAAACGCGTAATATTCGTTAATATAAGACTGTAACGATCGCGCATGCGAAACGCGATCGCCGTACGTGTTCGAGAAAACGTTTTGCGTCGTAAAATCACGAAATTCTGAAATTCATACATATCATGTGAATATTTCGTGTAAGGAATATTCGTAGCGTTGCCGGGAGAAAGTTCTGGTAAGCGATAAACACATTGGAAAGTCCCAAGACATTCCTGCGTGTTTGTCGGACGTGTTTGTCTACTGCGTAGTAGCGATCAGGCGATATGACGTCATCACTCGAGACAAACAAGAGTGGGGGTAACCCTCTGCGGCGGTACGTGCGTCGTAGCGAGCGACCGCTCCTGGTTAGTCCGTCGGGAGAGCTCAGACACATAACACGTTTTACGCGTATACGAGATTCTCGTAACAACCGACGAGACCCGCGTACGGAGCGATATCCGGGAGTTCGCGAATTACTTGAGTTTCGCGATACTCAATCCCTGTGCACGATATACGTGTAACACTGGTTAGTCTGTCGGGAGAGCGCGCCGTGCTAACACGTTACAAGTACATTGCGACGAGCGAATGTTCTCGATACAACCGACGCGACCCGCGAACGGAGCGAAATCCGATGTGTCGTGAGGAAATAGAAATTTCACGATACTTGAACATTTGTGCGCGATTTATGCGTAATAAGAGAGTTGGTCGACCGGGAGATCTCAGAGAGACAACACACTAAGCGTAACTGTCTAGTATTCGCGAACGTTCTCGAAAGTGAGGTTCTCGGTTACAACCGGCGAGGCCCGCGTACGGAGCGATATCCGGATATATCACGAAAAGCGGTGATAGTGCGTGCGACTTATGTGAATTTAACGAGATTTCACATCCGTGTACGAAACAACGGACAATCATACGGGAGAATACGCCATATTCTCACGACGACCGGTGATACCCATGTTGCGGACGGAAATTCGTATTTATTCGAAAATTGTCAATTTTACACGCGACACGCGAACTGTGATATACGATAACGGTGATATACCACGAGTGACTGTAAATCATCGTTGATCGAACTGTAATGACTATTTATTCTAAAATAATGAATAAATACATTGTTATACAAAAGTGATATCCTGAGTGTCTGAAATCATTCGACGATATCCTGTGACCTGTCCTGAGTCACCTTCTAAGCGGTAGATACATGCGAGATCACCGTTCCTGCAACAATCAAGTGCGAGTAAATGCACATTGCTCGCGATATAAGCATACGATATACGATACTTACCTGCGATTCTGCGACGATCCTGATGATGGTAAATCCGTGACGATCCAGTGGTCCTGAGCATCGTTGGTAGTAAGCGGCTTCTACGAAGGAGGTCCATCCGTTGAGACGAGACGCAGAGCGGCCAGCAGCAGCAGTCCGGAACACCTAAAACAAAGAAAAGGGGGAATTAGTCGACAGATACGGTTAGTAGTATACTTACCTTTCTCGGTTTAACGGGTAAAATCGAGTGGCGACCGTGCTACACGAACTTTGATGAAATTCGGTAGTTTGACGAATGAGTCGTATCACGCGTAATCTTACGTGCCCGGTTACAACATAACCGCCCGTCCCCTCCCCCGGGGGACGGAAGTATTCGTTGTAGGATTTCCCCACCGTTATCAAAAAAAAAAAAAAAAAAAAGGCATTGGGCGGCGTCCTCTTCCTTTACCGCTTCCTCTCCGTCCGCGCTCAGTCGCAGGGTGTACTCGTGGTCCTGCCGGGGCTGTTCCGTCACCCTCTGTAGGACGACCCTGGGACCCTCTGATGACTCACGACGTGCTGGGGACGGGTCCGGTATCACCTGGTTCGTCTCCGCCGTCGTCCTCCGCTCCCTCTGAGACTAAGTTTCCACCGAGGGTTCGTACTGGGTCAGAGTCGGGTCAGAATCGAGTTGGGGTGATCGCTCTTGCGGTGGAAACACCAAACTCGATCGTGAACTCTACCCAACAAAATTTTAAGGTAGGGTCTAAATGAGGTTCGATGGAAACGACAAGAGTTGAGTTAGCGTTACTGTAGTGTTGCCAATTTGATAGATGAGTTTATACATAAGTCTTCCAGAAGACGTTTTACTTCATACTGTCGAGTATGTAATATGAGAAATAATTTATGCATATTACTTTGGTACTGTGCAACTAATATTATGGCTCTCGGATCCATAATATTTTAAATGTTCTGATAGTCACATAACCTTCAAGCTACTGTTGACATTTTGCACAGTTGGTAACGTTCAACCTGGCCGCAACCCTGGTGTAACTCTGGTGTAACACTGGTTCGGTGGAAACAGGTAAGTCAACCCAACTCTGACCCGACTCTAACCCGATTCTGACCCGGTTCGAACCCTCGGTGGAAACTTAGTCTGAGACGGCACAGTCGGCGGCTCGCCTGTTGGCTGCAAGCTAACCCTGGATAATTTAACTAGTTAGTTTTGCACTTTACGTCGGGCGGAAGGCTATTTGACCACTTATTACTCGATAATATTCGAACTTCGTAAAATTATCGGTCGCCACTCGGTTTTACCATTACCCGCCGAGAAGGTAAGTAAATCGACAGACCTTTAGCTGTCTTGCTCTAATTTCTCCCTTTTCTGTTTCAGGTACCCTAGGATGCCGGATGGACCCCGCTGACCACTGGATCGCCGCCGTCGCTGGATCGCCGCCGTCGTCGATGGATCGCCTCCACCAATGGATCGCCGCCGTCGCTGGATTGCCGGAACGTCGTTGGACAGGGATTTATAACGGTCGCCGTATCAACCAATAGGATTTCAGGAAAGTATAACACAGGAGATTATTAACTTTCACAAGCACTATGGCTCTGCTTTTAACACTGAATTTATTCTGTTTCAGGTTACACAAAATGGCCGTGTGCACTAGCACTTACAAAATGGCCGCGCGACGCCATCTTGGCATGACTCGCACTTCGCGTAGATTTTCCGTCGTACGCAATGTTAATTATTCGCAAACGCGGTTATTTACTGTTCTCCGGTCGGATATAACAATTATTAACACCGGCGCGCGTATCGATCGCGGATTACGACCGGTTTTCATGGAACTGCACAAGTTCGCCCAATCGGACATCGACGCGTGGTTTTATCGATCGCTGCTCGATTTTGTTAATGTTCACGACTGAGAATTAACGACTCGCGTTTACAATTACGATTGTTCACTCGTATGCGACATTGCACGTCGCTCGCGGGTTATATCCGATTTTCATGAGAGATCTCGTATGGCGTATGCGTACGTTGAGACCCTCTCGGATGACTGTCCCGTTTTCGGTGTAAACCGATTTATTCAACTCCGCGTTAATATTTAACGACTTTCGGTGCTTGGCGGTATCACTCGCCGCGCACTAAATGATTTCGGTTCACTTTGAGCCTCACGGCACACACGCACGTTACGAGAGCTCCCGAGACAAAGTTAATCACTATACTGATTTATTTCGGTAATTAATACCATTCGCGTTAACTATGAACGACTTTACTAATTAGCGGGACAACGCTCCGCTCGCGGGTTAATCTCGGTTTTAATATGAGCCTCACAGCACGTCCGCACGCCATGAGTGCTCCCGGGAGAAGACCCTATTTACGATCATACTTGCGTATCACAGTATAATTATTCGCGTTAACTAAAACGACTTATAACACTTTGCGGGATTACGCGCCGCGGGTTAACACCGGTTTTAAACGAGCCTCGTGTGACACGTCCGCACATCACGAAGGCTCCCGGAGAAAGACCAAGAGTCTCGCACCGCAACGGCGCAAGCAAGACCGCGCGCATGCGCAGTGTCGTCAGCCATCACTCCTGGCTGACGCAATCTCCTCGATCGCGTCGTCACGCACGCAAAAACAACGTGATATGGAAAATTTCGGAACGTTCGTTATTTATTTGACGCGCAATAACCATTTCGCTCAATAATTCCAGAATCTTCCATTTACAATGTCTGTACGATGGAATATAACAATTATGAATAAACATTCGCAAATTCGTATGCAAATGCTTATTTTGCGCTCGCCTGTCAATCCTACAGTCGCACATATCCGCACGCGTTTCCAGATGCACTGGAAACTCGTTTTTCGCATCGCGCATGCGCCGACGTCTATTTTGCGATGCAACGGCTCTACAGTCACGCGGAAGTCTCCGTCGTGTTCCCCGATGCCAATTTGGCCGGAAATGACCATTTTTTATCAACTTCGCCGTTCTACGGCCGATATCGCCCAAATCAGTCCCTATGGACTTTATTGGACCAATCGCGTTAAAGATGCTCGGAGAAAACGTCGTCGGCCTTTTTCCGGTTCTGGCCGTCGAATTTTGCCGGAAATACGCGTAATACGCGTAATTCAATGCGATAGTCGCCCTAAGTCGCTTGGCGCTTGTATCGATCGGGTGACGAGTTCACGTCTCGTCGCTATTCCGCCAATGAGAGTGATCCTTTTGCTTATTTATGGTCGCGCTTAACCCTTTTGGCTCTAATAAACCATAAAATCGCGTTTCCGTTAGGAATTTACCGAAATCAGCCATCCTGCCATCTGATTGGCTGAAACTGCTCGCCGGACTCTCCGGGCCATTTTGGGAGTGAATTTACGTTATTTCAACGAAAGTTAAGCTAATTCGATCACCATTGGTCCGCGAAATCGTTCAATGGCGTTAATGTTGATTTTTAGCGAAATTGTCAAAGTGGATCATCTCTGATTGGCTGTGTTTCGTGCTCGGCCGAGGTAACCTCGGGACACGAAATTGAATGCCGGGACCACCCTGACAAGGGCGCGAGGCAAGGTCCGAGAGGATTCGCGAGGAGGGGAGAGAGATGACACGCGCACTTTTGTTTTTTATTCACGAGCACAATTTATTCACACGAAAGTTTACAACATGTTTCGCACTCGCGCGACCGAGCGGGCTGAGCATCTGCGGAGATGTCGGAACGGAAATCTTGCGTCACTCGGATCCTCTGCAATGGCTCGCGAAACGGAGATCTTGAAGAGCGCGTGGTTACCGCCCTCGCGATCGGAGATCTTGAACGCGACCAACGGATATCTTGCTCGCGACGCAGATGAGCGACCGCGAACGCGATGACTCGCGAGATGCTCAGACGCCCTTATAGTAACTCGGACCGCGATAGCGGGCACGAGTTTTACATGAAACGTAACTTAAATGTACGAGACGCGGTAATTCCGCGTTAACGATGAGAACGGAGCGGCACGACAAGATGGCCGCGAGCGGGCTCGATATCGGGATCGACCGCCTGCTTCGCTTGAATAGATAAATGCTCCTCGGAGCCTTCGCCGGTTTCTCGCAACGATCGGAAGGATGCACTCGCGAAAACTCGGGTTGAATCGTGTGACGGTATCGACGTCGACACGGTTCTTTCTCGGAAGATCACGCTACCGCGCACGGCGTAAATGCGTGAACCGTTACAATGATTCGCCACTTCGAATCTTTGGCGAACGGAAAACTCGGGAATGATACGTTTCGCGCGACGACCAATCGAGCGGGTGCAGATCGCGACGAAACTTGTGTGCACGAGGCAACCCTTTGCACGGGTGCTCGATGCGTACCCAATTGCCCGGAATTCGCGCGATGACCAATCGATCGGGTGCTAACGCGACGAATACCGGTTCACTCTTCCTTTCACGTGAACGAAAGAGCAATGTACGATGTTTCACGCGGCGACCAATCGAGCGGGTGCGGCTCGCGATGAAACTTAACGAACGCCGCGCAATTACTTTCGAGAACACTCCCGAGATTATAATTTTTGCGAACGGCCGGCTCGACTTTTCTCTTAGAGAGACCGAACAGAAGAGAGCGCGGATCGATCACGATCGTCCTTCGTCCCGATAGGAGACCCTCGACGGGGGTCGTTGAGCTCGCAAAGGACGAATCACCATCGATCCACGATGTAACGCGTTGCGCGGTATACATAAATTAGGAAACGCGTGCGCGTTTGCAACTGCGAGGTCGGAATAATAGGCGCGACAACCGGGTGATTCCGGGCGAGCTCGGGTCGATCCCGAGGGTTGTTTGTGCTCGCACCAGGGCCGTTTGCTGTCGCTACAGCGCCCATTATACCGACTTTATCGAATTTTTATCCAATCCTAAACAGGCTGTTTCGCGAAACTCCTACGATCTTGGATCTTTCGCGGTTTTCTGCATATGTAGTCCTTGTGTACCTGAAAATAATTTTATCTACGCGCGAATTTATTCATTTTATTCGATTATTGCCTATTCGCAGAATCGGATTTATCGAATTTACTCGGTTTTATGGCACACAAACTTTTATTCTTAAGCCTAATATGTACATTTTCGGTTAATAGCCATATACCTAATGACATTAGTCCGCTGGGACAGGGGGTACAACTCAAAAGAAAGAAAAAGGAAATAATTATCAAAACTACGTTAACGGGTCTTGTGGAGGGCATTGGGCGGCGTCCTCTTGCTCCACGATGATCTCGCCGTCTGCGATCAGCCTAAGGGTATACGGATGATCTTGGCGTGGCTGTTCCGTCACCCTCTCCAATACGACTCTGGAGGTCTATTCTGTATCTTTTGTCGTTATCGTTATATATCGAAAGTCGTCGCTTGCGCTAGCGACATTATAACGATAATGCTATTCTATAAGTCTGTCTAACGACAAGGCATCGATACAAAATAGAATAGCGACATCGTTATCAAAACGATAAAACTCGGTTCAAAATAACTCTTTAAGATAATATCTAAGATAAAGATTGTTATATTCAGCCAATCAAAGCTCAGTATTTTTATAATGAGTTTAGGAACGCACAAGTTTTATTATGTTGACATGCCGACTGCCGACTAAAAGAAAACGAAAATAATTTGTAAGTATAATACATATTTTGATTAATATATTGTAATTAATATTGTTTTTTATATTTGTTAAAAACTGTTTAACAAATGACAAGAAAAATTAATTGTATATATACATATGTTAAAATTTATGCGTGGTACATTTATTAGGTTAATACTTATACACTGTGACGGGGCAGCTCCGCTGCACGTTGCAGCGTCCCCGCCGCCGCCACGGGGCGCGGAATTGTGCTCGGGGGCGAGCCGGAAGAGCAGCGCGAAATCTCCAGGGGGCCTTGTCGTTAATTGATAGCGTGTTAATTACCTTTTTGTCTTTATTATTTTTTTGTAATCGCGGCGCCTCGCCGGAGCCCACCGGCGAGAACATCACCGGCGACGACCTTGCGGGCGTCGGGAAAGAGGAGCAGTGCGCGGGGCGCGGGACGCTCCGGAATTCGGCCGTGCGGAGAGGAAGAATCGTCGCGGGCCACGCACAGGGGAGAGCGGGGCAAGACTTCGACCGCGTGATCCTGGCGTGAGGACGGAAGCAGTCCCGGCGTTCTGGGCGCGGGAGGGCGGAACGACCACGCCGCGACAGCGTTACGCCGGGTGCGGCGTGACCGCTAAGACGGTCACGACTCCGACCGGGAGGTCGCGGGGAAGGACGCCCCGCGGCGGAGACGCTGGGAGGCGAACCGAGGCACCCGACCCGTTTTCATCGACCACCCCATCGATCATTATCGCGGAGTCGCGAGGCACCCCGCGACGGATCACGCGAGATTACGTTACGCGAATTATCGCGGCGTACTTGCGGGATCGATCCCGATTGGCCCGCGCTATCGCGCCACAGACGTACGCACCCCCGGGGTGGGGCGCGTCGTCGATCCGCAATCGAGCGACCGAAGGGACGATCTCTTTCGGTTCGCCCTCTCACCGAGTAAACACGCGCGTAGTTCGCGCTATTATCTGTGCACTTCGGGTGATGATCGCCGTGACCAGGCTGAGTACGGGTGGCGAGAATACCGTGTGAGGTCAGCGGTCCGGTCCGTGGAGAGGCCCCGAGGAAGCGGCGACGTCGAGGAGACCGAGTCACATACCGGTGAGGTTGCCCGAGTGTTATTTTGCGTTCAGCCACGGGAAAGCCGTCGGGTCGCGTTCGCGTTTCGTTGCCGATTCGCGTTAGTGCCGTTTTAGTGAATTTTGGTGTCCGCTCGCCGTGCACGGCGCAGCAATTAATTGGTGATCTCGCGGTAGCGATCGGCATCGAGCGCGGAGGGCCCCCTTGGCGATCGCGCGAGCTTGTGTGGGCGGGATTAGGGCATCGCGGATTCGCGTCGCGGAACGACCCCCTTGGAGATCGTGATCGCGGGCGTGTGCGGAGACCTTCGGCGGGGCCGAAGGGCGAGATATCGCGTTCGCGCGGACGGCATCTGGGAGTGGCCGCGTATTAGACTCGTATGTGGCGTACGTTCTCGGGTTCGCGTTGAGTGTGGCGAAAACACGTATCTGCTCGCGTACCGTGTGAAGTCCGGCGTCCTAACGACCGACTTTGAGTGCGCGTTGAGTGTGGCGTAAAAACGTATCTGCTCGCGTTCCGTTAGAGTTCGATCCTTTTTGGCGTTTTCGATTGCGTAGTGCCGTCCCGAGTCGTGCCCGCGTTCGCGCTCGCGCCTCCGCCGCCGCGCCCCCGCGTGCGAGTCACGTCGCGCCCGCATACCGCGTGTTTTTGCATGTTGTTCGCTGCGTATTATTTCCGTGCCGCGTTCTGAGGATATTATTCGCGACGCTACCCCCTCGTATTACTTGCGATATCGTTTCGCGATATTATGTTGCGTTATTCGTCGTGATATTATCTCGCGTTATTACTTGTGATTAGTTGGCGTTATTAGTCGCTGTAGTATTTCGCGTTATTATTTGCGTTATTATTTTGCGTTACTTATTTGTGTTATTATTTTGCGTTAGTAGTTGTGATTATTCGACGTTGTTGTTTGCGATCGTATTTCGCGATCTTCTTTCGTGTTATTATTTGCGATCTTTCTTCGCGTTATTATTTGCGATATTCTTCCGCGTTACTGTTTATATCGTCTCTCTAGTATCTGGTGTCTCTCGCTGCTGCGTATTTGTTTTGCACCATTATTCGCGTTCGATACTCTTGTGTATTAGATTCGCTTTCGAATATTATCTCGCGTTCTTTGTATTATTTCCAATATTATTGTGTTATTGTTCGCGACATTATTTATTATTATTATTGGCGATCTTAATGGCGATGATTATTAATTGCGATATTAACGATATTATGTTTGCGTTGTTTGCTGCCGCGTATTAGTTTTGCGTTATTACTCGCGTCGATAGTCGTATTAGATTGGCGTCGGATATTACTCAGGGGTATTGTTTGAGTCGGAATATTAACTTGGCGTTACCATGGTCTATCCTTTGCGGTATTTCGACTGTCGTTCGCGTTACCCCGAATATTTTCTCGCGTTATTGTAAGTTACGAAATATTTTGCTGATTTGCGTGCCCTATTGCGCCCGTAATTGCGTCGCGCGTGCGAAGAGCTCACGCCGAAACGGCGCAAAAACCACTGACGACAGAACAGACCAAAGTAGGCCGGAGTTGAACCTCCGAGTCTAATTAATAGAATTATTGCGAGCCCAACTTGATTATCTGTTTCTGGGGCGAGGTGTAACCTCGCAAGATTACGCTGTCGCGCTCCGTTTGGCGCACGCAGAAATTATACTTTCTCGTCGACATTTGTGGCTTTATTGTTTATAATATTTACAGAATCATGTTTTGATTGCGAGACGTATCGCGAATGTTATTTGGATCTCATTGTTTAGTTCTTTGTTTGTTCCGTAATGATCCAGAGATCCTTATAATTTAGTCACTCAACCGTTTTATAAATTCCAATATATTTTCCGTCTGATCTTACGTTACTCGTTGTCGCGTATTATTCATCGCGTACGCTCGCGCTTGATATTACTTCGCGTCCTTCTTTAGTTTTTGTAAACGAACTTGATTACAGTTCGATAGGCGGGGGCGATTGCCTCATTTAACGTTGTTATTATTCCTCGGATCAATTTAACTATTATTATTAAAATTACATTCATTAAACAACCGTTTCCACCCTTTTCATTATCCGATACTAGCAATAAACTATCAGTTATTCTATTATATTCTACTGTGTAACGAATTAATTGGGCCGTTATCCCGTCGTCCTCTTAAGCTGCCCTGCCTTGCCCTGCCCCTCTACCGTTAGGTTGAGCTGGTCGGCCTTCGCACGAATAATTTAGTTGGAGCTTTCGAGAATCATTATTTGCATTTTGACGAATTTGGCGAATTAAAGCATTCGAGTTGTCGTGATAAAGTATTTGAGGATCGTTGTATTTAGTGGACGCGCTCTGCCGCGTCTGGCGCCCAATAATTTGTTTCGCGAGTCAAGGATTTCGTGCGAGGGACCCATTCGAGAGGCCTGACACCTGACTCTCTACCGTCCCCTTTTGATCCGGCTTGCGCCCGCGTGCAAAAAGCCGTGACAACACAATAATGAGGTTAAAGTATTAATATAAGAATATTATTTACAGAAATAATATATTTGGCTCATCGAAATGGCAAAAAGACAGGCAAGAGCTACATCCCAACAGATAGAAGCGCTTGTCACGTACTTGGAGCAACATCCACACGTGGCATCAGGAAAGTTTTATACATTGGAGGGCAAGAACACTTTACAGGGAAATTGGGAGGAATTAGCAAAACATCTAAATTCCTTGACACCTAATGGAAAAGTAAAAGATTATAAATCTTGGAAAATTGTAAGTATGCAGGACACATACACACACACAAACCCATACACACATACATATATATATATATTAACTAATAATTGAGTTTTTGTTATATTTTTACTTGAACGGTTGGGTATTTATTTCAGACATGAAGAGATCTTAAATCAAAAGTATCAGAAAAAGTTCAAAAATTAAGAAAAGGCAGAGCAGCAACAGGAAATAATCCTGTAAATATAGTATTGTCGGAATTAGACAAAAGGATATTAGGAATCATTGGACACAAATATGTACAAGGTCTGTCAGATGTCCCAGATAGTTTCCCTGAAGAGTATACTGTAAGCTAACAGATCGTATGAAATTATGTATTGAAAATTAAACATAAAAAAGTAAAATTTAATCAATCAGAGAAAAAACTAAACTTTTTTTTAGTATTGAATAATTTTTACCTTAAAACTTTTATTTTTAATTGTCAGTACATATAATATTTTGATTCATGTTGCATTTAACCATATGATTATTTTTTGTTGTATATATTTGTTATGTCCATGTATTTTTGTATGTATGTTTAAAATATAACACACATTAAAAATTATTTTTTACTAAATGTACTTTTAGAATGCTGTAGAAACATTGGCTGCCGGGAATGAAGATGTTCTGAGAAATGTTCCAGTTCCAATAATAATTTCAGAGTTACCAAATGAATCTGCTTAGTAATCTTTTTTCTTTTATTCCTTTTCTTATATTATTACTTATTCTTATATTATTTCTTATATTATTTCTTATAGTATAAAAAAATTATGTTTTGTAATATTTATGTTAGTACTTATATACAAATAAAGTTAAGATATTTTATATATTATAATATATTTTTAGGTGGTACAAATAATTTGGAGGATGAAGACATGAAGCAAAATATATTAGTATTTTCACATGAGTCCAACATTTCTTCCGCTTTGCAATCGGCAAGCATACTTTCCACTTCACAATCGACAAGCATACCTTCTACTTCGCAATCAAGAACCATACCTTCTACTTTGCAATCAGAAACCAGACCTACTACTTCACAATCAACAAACATTTTAGAAGACATTCTTCCTAATGCACAATCCAGTGGACAAGACATATCTTCCAGTGCACAATCGATCCGTACAAGACGTAATTATAATACAAAATTAATATCTGTCTTAGGTCCAGTTTCATTTACTTTATTCTCGACTGTGATTAAACTTTGTTTAATAAAGTAAATGGTGAAACTGAGCCTTAGGGCTACTTCAACCAAACTCCGGTGCGGCAACATGACAAAATAATTTAAGGTGAGCAATGCAATTGATCACATTAAATTATTTTGTCATGTTGCCGCACCTTTAACGAACGATTAGGTTAACCGGAGTTTGGTGAAGTGGCCCTTAAATATATAAAATCTGCATTTAATATAATAATATTATTTTTTTAATTTACAGGTGCATCGTCTACACGTTTAGGAGTGCAATTGCATGAAGCTCGACAATCATTTGAAAACATTGCTGATAAACATGCAGAAGCAATGCGAGTTGGTATTTTTATTCATAAATACACGAAACATTTTTTTTAGTTTTTATTTTAATCTTTTTTTTACAGATGTTAGCTGAAGCTATGAAACTTCAAGCAGAAGCTCTTCTTACATTCGGCAAAGCTATTGAGAAATTTACAAATAAAGAAACAAATAACGAAACTTTAACAGATTAAAATCCGAATTCATAGTCGTATCTCAAAACTTGAGTTTATCTTTAGATACATTGTAGCCAATGAAATGACCCGTATCTAAAGATAAACTCAAATTTTGAGAAACGACTATGAATTTTGACCTAAGTATATTATCCCAGTGAGAAATGACCACTTAATCGACATTAAATTATCCTTATTTTCAAATTACCTTTTTTTTGTATTTTAAAGAGTTACTTATGTAATGTTTTATGTTTTGTTTTCGACATCAAATTATCCTTATTTTCAAATTATCCTTATTTTGTATTTTAAAGAATTACTTATGTAATGTTTTATGTTTTATTATGTAATGATTCAGTATTATTGCATTTAGGTTCGGTTCCGAAACGTTCTCTCCGAGGAAAAATTTACTCGAAATATATAGTACACATAACATATATTACATTATATTGAGTAAAATTTTCCTCAGAGGACGTTTTGGAACCCAATGAATACGTAGTGTTTCTAAAATGATCCAAAGATGTTTTTCAAAAAGTTACTTATGTAATGTTATTTTGTAATAGAACATTATTTTTAATATGTAATGTGTGTATACATATTATAACTAGAAATTACAGAAAAGGAGAGAGACAAGAAATATATGTTTTGTTGCTTGATGCAATTTTTATGAATTTTATTTTTTTCACTACTTTTTTATATTCTAAAATTTTAGGCATATGTAAATGATAAACATTAGTTCTATAATGTAAAGTAAAAAAAAAATAACATAAAATATATATATAATATATAAAGTAGTAATATATACATACTAATATACAGGGTGATTCAGAATAAGTATATTGTCCCGAAAGTCTCACATTCTTGACGCGATTCTAAGACGATTTTTCCTGTACAAAAAATTTCCCCGAAGCTTTGGTTTTAAGTTACTATTTTTTTAAACTTCAAATTTAAAATTTTTTTTATTTTTTAAAAATAAAACCAGTAAAATTTATAAGCAGTACACCCGGAACTACGAATTATTAAAGTAAATAATTACCTTATCACATGTACAGGAGGTAGGCCTAGGCAAGGGCGGCGCGACTCACTGACATTCGCTGTCGCCAGCGCTTATGTGAGGCCAAGTGAGGCACCTGCTGCGATCAGCTGATTGTTGCACACTTCTTTTTCTCTCTCATTTACTCAATCACTCGTCACTTACTCACTCATGTTTCACTTCGTTCATCTCAAAGGAAGAACCGTAACACACGCTGCAGCGCAACTCACAACAAACGCGTTATCACGCCATGTATCAAGAGACACGGTAACGGCCGATAGTGTCTCGCGCCAAGTACACGCGGAGCGAGACCACCCCGTAACTCTTTTACGCGACGTGACGAGTTGCGATTTACTTGGCAAGCAGTCGACCGATTTTTGGTTATGTTATTGTTGTGTTGCACTCGGTGACCTCGGTGTGCACTCCGGTGTACTCCCTCCAGCTCTCCGCACGCAAGGCGAGTGCACACCGAGGTCACCGAGTGCAACACAACAATAACATAACCAAAAATCGGTCGACTGCTTGCCAAGTAAATCGCACCTCGTCACGTCGCGTATAAAAGTTACGGGGTGGTCTCGCTCCGCGTGTACTTGGCGCGAGACACTATCAGCCGTTACCGTGTCTCTTGACACATGGCGTGATAACGCGTTTGTTGTGTGTTGCGCTGCCGCGTGTGTTACGGTTCTTCCCTCGAGATGAACAAAGTGAAACGTGAGTGAGTAAGTGACGAGTAATTGAGTAAATAAGAGAAAGAAAGAAGTGTGCAACAATCAGCTGATCGCAGCAGGTGCCTCACTTGGCCTCACATAAGCGCTCGCAATAGTAAATTTCAGTGAGTCGCGCCGCCTTTGCATAAGCCTACCTCCTGTACATGTGATAAGGTAATTATTTACTTTAATAACTCGTAGTTCCGGGTATACTGCTTATAAATTTTACTGGTTTTATTTTTAAAAAATTAAAAAAATTTTTAAATTGAAAAAATTTTTAAATTGAAAAAATTTAAAAAAGTACTAACTTAAAACCTAAGCTTCGGGGAAATTTTTTGTAGAGGAAAAATCGTCTTAGAATCGCGTCAAGAATGTGAGATTTTCGGGACAATATACTTATTCTGAATCACCCTGTATATATAAAACTAGTAATAATATATAAAAAGTAGTAATAATACATACATTAATATATACATAATATATACATTTTTAAACAATTATGCGATTATACAAATAATTAATATTTTCAGTTATTTTCATGCAATGGATTATTAGGAAACCACTCTTGCATTATTTGATTCTGTATACGTTGTGCAACAGCTCTGGGTCCTCTCTGATTCATCACTTCTTCTCTTGCTTCTGCATCTTCGACATATACATTTTCAGCTGCACATAGAATGTCATTATTTTCTTCTTCCATTGGTAGCCGATAATGTAGTCGCATATTATGCAACACTGCGCACGTATTTACAATTTGTCCGGCAATTTCAGGTGCGTGCATCAACACACGTTGATATGAGAGACATCTCCATGTTCCTTTCAGTACTCCAAAAAACCTTTCAACAACTACTCGTGCTTTACCAAGTCTTTCGTTGTATCTAAATTGTCGACTCTGTGGAGGATAGTGAGGTAATGGTGTCATCAACCAAGGTTCCAACGGATATCCATCATCTATATAATTCAAATAATATATCAAATAAATAAGACCACAAAATAAATATATACCTTAAAAATTAGTTTTAAAAACTATAAAAAATATAATAAACACATTAAAATATAATTTATAAGTATATATATTTTTCTTTTTAAAATACTTATTACAAAGTCAAAAATCATACCAATTATAAAAGTTCTTCTTTCACCGTTGTTATAAAAATGTTCCATTATTCGTCTAATGGGAGAAGCATTCCATATAAATGCATCATGTCGTGCTCCCGGATAACGTGCATTTATATTTAATATTTTTAAATCTGGATTGACTATCTGTAAAATATGTGATTATATACATATATTTTATTAACATATTATTTTTATTATTAATAATAAAGATTATTATTAACATTGCAACAAACAGAAATAAAAACTGTTATTTATACGTTTTAAGATTTGTTAATAGTGCTTTCCAGCAAGCAACACAATAGTGACACTGTGTTACACAGTGTCCACTAATGTGAGAGAGAACATATCAGTGTGTCTCACTAATGGACACTGTATTACGCAGTGTCACTTGTGTTGCTTGCTGGAAAGCACCCTAAGTATACATAAATATAATAATGTATAGATTGTAATTATGTAGAACAAGGTTGTACTTACTGCTTGTACATTTAGTGAATGATTTCCATGATGGTTTACATATGCCTCTTCATGTAAACGTGGTGCGAGAAGATTAATATAAGTGCAGTCTATAGCACCAATAGCACCAGGAAATGGTTGACGAGCATTTGCAAATTTGTTTCGTGCAGCAGTTCTTTCTCGTTGTGTCATTGGAAACTTTATCCATTGTCGTAATAAATATCTATTTATTAACCATGCTACTTTTCGTACACAACGACTGGTGGATGGTTGACTTAAAGCAAACTCACATTGATTTCCTGTTGGTCTTTGGTAACTCCCATTAGCAAAGAATTCAACCGCTACTAATACTTTAACTTCTGGAGCTAAACCATTTCCACGTAGTGGTTGTAAATGTGGTCTTAACATATTTGTAAGATCCATTAGTAATTCTTTACTAAGTCTATAATTTGCAAAAAACTCTCTATTTGGAAGTTCAAATGGATTTTGTGCATCACGCAACAATCTTCTTTCAATTTTTCTTTCCATGATTTTTACTCTTTCTTCCAAAACCATCAAATTCCATGCTAAATATCCTTCAGCCATATTCCTAAAATTATAAATGCAATAAAAATAATAAATAATAGAAATATATGCTAAAAATATATTTATTTTGTTACTATTTATATAATTACTATTTATGTTTATATTGCATTTCTTGTTAGTATTGATACTTATACATATACATATTTACACATATAATTTACATAACAAACATTATAATTATTTTTTTAATTTGAGATAATGTGTGTTAAATAAAAAGTCATAATTTTAATTTCTTACCTTATATTTTTAATTTTTGTCGCACTTTATTACTGAGGTTATGCACAATATTTGCACATACACATTGACATATACGCGTCAAAGTGTGTCGATAAAGCTAAGTCAAGGGGTTCAAGACCCCTCGATAGCATAACGACAGAACTCGGTTTCTTATCGACAAATTTTAACGACATCTATCGCTTTGATGTGTTACAGAATACAACTTTCGTTAAAACTGTCGATAAACTCACTTAACGATAACTACAACGTCGTTAAGGAGTTACAGAATAGACCTCCTGGGGCCGTCCGCTGACTCTCGGCGAACTCCGTTTGGCCCGGCGTCGCTTGACTGGCTCCTCCGCTCGCCCGCTGATCCGATCGAGACGGTGCAGTCGGCGGCTCTCCCGTCGGCTGCAACCTGTCATACCGACCGACGCGATGTAGCGACCATGAACATGCTCCGCGGCCACATGCGCATGCTCTGTCAGCTCTGTGGCCACATGCGCATGCTCCGTGTCCCCACGCGCATGCAAAAGTGCGCGAATTTGAAACGTATGCATACTTATAATGCATAAATATAAATATGTACTTTTCATATACCAACTATTCTCTGCTTTAACAAATTATTTCTGCTACAGATATTAAGCGTCGAAGTTAACGAAACAGGAATAATTTGTTAAAGCAGAGAATAGTTGGTACATAAAAAGTAGATACATATAAATATGTACTTTTCATATACCAACTATTCTCTGTTTTAACAAATTATTTGTTAAATAATGTGTTAATGCAGGGAATAGTTGGTATATGAAAAGTTTATATACAATATGTATATGAGAGTAATATACAAAAGTATACGGTAGACTCATCTATCTAGTTAAATACTTTTAAAGCGCGCCACTAACCTACATAGGTTAGTGACGCGCTTTATACAATTAAATACTTTTAAAGCACTTTAACAAATTATTTAATGCATATTGCTTGACTTTTGATGATGAATATGTCGCAGCCACATGGTGTACACTAGTACTTAGCATGTACTTTGTAAGTTGTAAAGCGAGATCGACCCTGCCTACCGGCGAAGGGGGTGCAGGAGGGGGGCCGAAGGCCCCCCCTTGCACCCCCCGCGTGTGTATGTGTGTGTGTGTACACCATGTGACTGCGACATATACATCATCGAAAGTCAAGCGATATGCATTATAAGTATACATAGGTTTCAAATTCGCGCACTTTTTCTTGCGCGTGCGGCCACTGAGCATGCGCATGTGGCCACGAGCATGCGCATATGCCCCCGGAGGGCATGTTTATGTCGCTACCAGTCGCTATATCTCGTCGGTATGACAGGTTTCATAACCTGATAGTCGTCAACTTTAACTGTTAATATCTCGCTTCGCGGGGCAGAGCGACACTTTTTTCTGCCAGATTCGGTCATTTTGTGCAAAAACGCGTCGAATAAGCCTAATTTCATCGAAATCGGAGAGGAGGCCCGTCTCCTTCAGTATTACCTTATTCTGCGTAGCCAGGATGAGAAATTCCGTCCTGAAATGCGAATATGTGAAAATACATAGTATCATATTATATTTCATGTCGAATATTCTCGAAAGGTATCGGCGCACAACTTCCGGTGAGCGTGAAACATGTTAGAAGGTTCTAGAACATTCATGCATGTTTGTCGGACTTGTTTGTCAGTGACGTAGTAGCGGACATACGATGTTCACGTGCACACTTGCACAACAACAAGAGGGGGTACCGCCCAAGAGGGGATGTACCTACGAGCGAGCGAGCGTTCGAGGAGTCTATAGGGGTGCGTTCAGAAATCCTACCCTGGGTAAAGAAGTTAACCCATCGTCGTTCGGAAAGTAACTCGGGCAAGTAAATATAACTCGCCAGTTGCGTTCGGAAATGCCGAGTAAAGTTGTTAGAATGTACCCTGGGGTCTTTATTTCAACCTCTGAATTTTCAGAGGTTGAACAGTAACCCCACTATTTTGGCGCCAATAACAAACGAAGCAATTGCCGATATTGTGGCAATACGAAAAAAATGGAACAGACAGAGAGTACCGAGACCACTGTAGCTGCTTCTGTGGTTAATAATGCCATTCCAGGGCGTCATGTCCCTTATCGGTTAGAAAATGGGGACTTAATTATTAAAGATAATATGATTTTAGTAACTAATCAACACGGTAAGCAGCTGTTTATGTTTTTCAATGCTATGGTTTTGAAAATATTGAGTTTTATTTTTTACTTTACTTAATTCTAGATTTAAAACTTTAATTTAGTATTTGGATAGAAAGTAACATATATAATTTAGCATTTTACATAAGCATGTTTTTGTAAGAAATTATCATCACTTTCGCAACTTTCAATTTCGTTTATAATTCTCATCAATATTTCGAACAACTTTTGACTCGCTTATCTGTTGTAAAAAACAATATTTAGTTTCGTCGAACCCTCTGTGCCTCCATTATTATTAACCTTAGGACCTTACTCGATACGTTCGGAAAGTTCGTTTAACTCGGTACTACCCCAGGAGTTGTTAGCGTAATCCCGATTAACTCTACCCTACCCAGCGGGTTGGATTTCTGAACGCACCCTAGGGAGAGCTCGAAGCGGCAACACGTATAGCCACAGCTCTCGTTACAACAGTAGAGTGCCGCGAACGGAGCGATATCCGCAGTTTCGTGAAACTTAGCGCAATCGACACTTGAAATATTTCGATATTCGACCACCGTGTACGAAACTAAGAACAGTCAGTCAGGAAAATAATCAAATATTCTCGATACGACCGGTGATACTCTAGTGCGGACCGATAACCGAATTAAACCAAGTTTACGCGATTTAACGCGCTACACGCGAACTGTGATAAGCTATCTCAATGTAACACCGCGAGTGACAAAACATCATTGTGAATCGAACTGTAATGACTATTTATTCGAATTTAATGAATAAATACATTGTTATATAGAAGGATATTTAGAGTGTCAGAAATCATTCGACGATATCCTGTGACCTATCCTCAGTCACCTTTCAAGCGGGAGATTCTTCAACAATCGATATTCCTGCGGAAATAAAGTGCGAGTAAATGCACATTGCTTATGATATAAGCACGTTCTACTATATTTACCTGAGATTCTGCGACGATCCTCTGGGGCATCCGAGGCGATCGAGGTCCAGCATCGTTGGTTGAAGCGGCTTCCACGTAGAAGATCCAGCGACAACGAGAGAGCGGCCAGCAGCAGTCCGGAGCACCTAAAACATAAAAGGGGAATTAGTCGACAGATACGGTTAGTAGTATATTTACCTTTCTCGATTTAACGGGTAAAATCGAGTAGCGACCGTGTTCAACGAACTTTTGATAAATTTCGGTAGTTTGATGAATGCGTCGTACCGCGTCAAACCCTAATGTCCGGTTACAGTGATATTAGCCTACACGCGTATACTCGAGAACCACAACGTCGAGTCAAGAACCTGCAACCCGTCTAAACAACGCTTAGCGGTCAGCGAGACGGTAAATTACACCGATTATTAGCCAGTTTACCCGTCTAGCGAAGTAATTGAGGTAATTGCTGGCGACCGTGACAGGACTCGAAGATCCTGTACACACGTTGAGATTACCTGTCACGTTCACACAGTGATTTCTGGCGACCGTGACAGGACTCGAGAAACCTGTCAGCGCGTCAATAAGGAAGTAGGAAAGCGAATGCTTGCGACCGTACACGTGTGTGTTCGAGAGAGAATTTAGCGTAGAATTGCGTGACTAGTACAAGACTAACGAACAAACGTCGCGAGAACGTGCGTATAAGTGCCGCGAAATCCTGAGAGGTTTATACAATCGCGTCACGAGCAACGCGTGGATGTGTGTAACGTTGTCTGTCGAGTCGAAAACATAATTAGGCAAAATAGGGCCGAAGAAGGGTGCGCGTATAAGAAAACGGTGCACAACGATAGCCAACAGAATGGCTAACGTGCAACATGCTCCGGTACTTCCCATTGCTGCGAGAACCAGAGCGCGAAACGCGTCTGGGAGCAGGTAAGCGGAGCGCGATAACGCGACAGCCGATAGCAATGTAAATGAAAATTTATTGCAGGTTGCGGACGGTACACCCGCACTGGTGAATTTAAGTCGTAAACGCGAAATCGTCGATATAGCGACGGAAACAGAAACGCAATTGTTTCAACAGGTCCAAGCGTTGACGACGGAACAAAGCTTAAAGATACGCGATATTCGCGAGAAAGAACGGAAAACCAGAGGTGGAAATCCGGCAACAAGAATTTCTCGTCAAATCGTGATAAATATGCGAATAACGGTAGCGGGCGAAAGGTCGCGGCAATAACAGCCGGCGACGCCGAGTAGATAGAAAGCGATCGTAAAAGCGTAGAGTCACGCGATAGTGACAAAGAATGTAGGGCGATAACGCGCGAAAATGAAACGAGCGCGGAAACACCAAATAATCCGTTGAACATTATAAGAACCCGAGAAATAATTTCCGAGTTAGACGAGGAAATGAGCGCGGAACAAAAATTAAAAGCTGTAGTTGATGAATTACCTATGATTGAGATTAAATTCAATCAAATTAGAGTCAAAGCATTGATAGATCACAGATAACGGCTATAACCAAATAAAGCATGTTTCGATAATTTGCGAGAAACGGGAGTCCATATTGATGTTCAACCGATCAAAAAGTTTGCGCTAAAAGGAGCGTTCTCCGAGAGAGGAACGACCGTAGCGTCACAGGCGCGAATAATGTTCACATATCGCGAAAAGCGGTACATACACGAATTCTATGTAGTCGAGCGGTTAGCTTTCGATATTGTGCTAGGAATAGATTTTCAGATGCGCTATAGCATGCTGCTATCATGCGACGAAAGTATAGACGTGAAATTTAGAAGATCTATCCAGCCACACGCGAGCGTGAACCTTATCAAGAGCGAAGACGCGAACGCGAAGCTAAATGAAATTCTCGACAAGCATAAGAAATTGTTCGATGGTAGATTAGGTAGAGCGGTTAATTACGAGCATAAGATCGAGATGTCTTCTACAAAGCCATACAAGCGTAAGACACCCGATATCGGAGAAACACTTGGATCGAGTCAGAGCGTATATTAGGGATCCTCTTCTCCTTTCTTTTATTGAAAAGAAATAGCTCTTCAAAACATTCGTAGTATGAAATAGACTGCAGCCGGAGTTGAATGCATAATTCCACCGCTGCACGTTGAACTTTACTGCAAAATAATGTTTGATAATAGTACAGCGATAATTAGTAGAGAGTTTTATGTTTTTAAACGCATTATTTTATTGAATTACGGGTAGTTCTGTCAATGTCTTGCATCTGCGTTAGTTGGCATATCATTATTACTGCTAATTGTAAGCAATGAATTAATGAAATTTATATTCAACGATGTTACAATAAAATAATCAAATTATTGCGTTTCGACATACATATCCATTGCTCTCAATAAAAGTTTAAGAAGACAGCTGCCATAGTGGCACTTTGTTTTAATACTTTATATTAAGGGAACCTAATATAGAGACGCGTATATATGTGTAGTACTTAAGCAAAGAGTTATAGTGGAATACACCCGTTAACGACTCATTTATTATAGGGATCATTATCTTTAGAAATATATGTAACAAATGACACAAGTGTAATTCAAAGATGACTTTTCCATGTACTATTCATGTTATACATTATATATTGTCAAAATAAAACTTTATTTTAAAAAATGTTGACAATTATATACTTCTTCTTCATGTAATGATTTAGCAGTTATTAGGATAGTTTTACTAATTAATTTACTGCACAAAGTCCAATCGATCGTTATATAAATGTGTACTTCAGAAATGTGTAAACCACATTGTTTGCGTTTAAAGGAAGTGCTGCATTTCGAAAACAACAGTTACAATTTCCCATAAACATTCTGTATGCATTCGGCGCTACAAGTTCACAATTAAATAAAAGTACAGAATTTGCACTGCGTATTATATACGATAATTAATTAACATTTAATAAAAGTACATTACTTAGTCTTCATATCAGTATAGTAATGACTTAAATAAGTGATCCATATCAATACGTTTAGTTTTCATTTAGCTTTATGAGCGGTATTCACAGACGGATCTTATATTTTAGACCGTTTTGTATTAACTGTACCTACAATCTTTACATGTTATAAACCACAGAGTCGTATTAGCAAGCATACTAAAGACGGTCTAATTGAAATGAAAACGGATTATGAATACTCTATATGGATCTATATGAGCGTTCAAACGTGGTTTCTCGGCCGTTTGACGCGAAACATAAGAAGCGCGATAATAGGCGTCCCGTATGTTTTATTCCGCGAGAACAGTCAGTAAGGACAGTAAGCGCGATCGATGAGCTTCGTGATAACAGTTGTGTTGTTTGATACTTCACTATTCGTGCAGTACGATTCTGTGTGATTTTTAATAGGGAGATAATCTGATTTATTATTAAAGAATCTGTGAGATCAGTGTGCTTCGTAAGACGTAAACAGCGTACGTGCCGCTGTCTCATCCGACGCGATTAACTGAAAACATTGCGTGGTCGTGAACACTGAGCGTGTGTTATATCGTGTCGGTTTTGAAGATCAGTGCACTTCATTACACATTGACAGCGTGTCGCTGCCTGATCCGACGCGATTAACTATAAACAACATTGCGTGTTCGTGCGCGTGTGTTTTATTGTGTCGGTTATAACATTCTCTTCTTATTTTTTTTTCTTTAAATTTGTGTGCATACACATTATTTAGTGCAATTATATTTATTTTAAATTTTTACAATAACAATATTACAATTATGTCAAGTAGCTTTTTTGATAAGTGTATGTACAAAGACTGTACGAATACGAAGCTTTCTAAGCGACTATTTATATTCCCAATGCAAAAGGATGCGAGATACAGAATATGGATACGCAATACAGGTACGTTGTTGGACATTTAAATATATTATTATTTGACATATTGATATACTGACAAACGAATACATTTGCGTATGTGTATCGCGTATTATAAATATATCCATATTAAAACTTCGGGTTGTTTGCGATAAAAAAATAGTATATTATGTTAACAAGGGAATGTGTACTCAATAATCTAAATTAAATACTAATTTCGTCTGAATTAGAATATGTTGCATTACTAAGCCTTTATTAATACAGAATAAACAAATTTTATTCGACCTAACTGGCCATCTTTATTAATTGTAATTGTCATAACGTTTTAACTGTTGGTTTTAGTCAATTGTAATTGTCATGACATACGTTTTCGATTATTGGTTTTAGCCCGTTTTCGGTTAATTTAACTTTTAATGTTAATAAACAAGCTGTCTTTTAAATCACTTTAAAGAAAAAGGCGACGTTTATTACCTCAGTGACATATTATAATTACTACGTCTTTAAACACGGTTGGTTAACGTGATTCTACATTTTTCGACTTTTCTTTTTACAACTGTTAGTACTGGGCGCGAATTACCGAACACTCCGTATAACATTGTATTGCAATTTTATTTTTTATAATAAACCGTGTAATCGTAATTGTAATGTACTTTTTATATTTTTGTTGCAGGGAATACTAAATTAGAGAAATTTGCTCCTGTTACCCTTCGGAGAGTAGGATTGTGCGAGGATCATTTTACTACTACGTCTTTTACAAACGCCACAAAAGTACGATTGACACGGGATGCTGTACCAATTCCATACGGTGGCACAGACTCTTCCGCAAACAGTACAAATGTTGAAATTGAACAGGAAGTACAGAAAAATTATACAGCAGCATTTTCACTCAATGATGACAACATGACGTTTGAAGAACAAGTGCCTCAACAGTCTGCAGGCTCTTGTGCAAACAGCGAAAATGTTGAAATTGAATAGGATCAAGTACAGAGAAATTATACAGCACCATTTCCTCTCAATGATAAAAACGTCATGTTTGAAGAACAAATGCCTAAACAGTCTGCATTGCGTACATATAAACGTGCTAATATAAATTTTGGTGTACCTGCGGAAGAGGAAGATGTAATGGAATGGGTGCATCTCGAGCCATCTATCCCACCTACAAATGATGAACGCCAAGATAATTGCACGCAAACAAATAATCAAGATGCAAAAGTAATAAAGGATCTGAAAATGGAAAATCTGTATTTGCGACAACAATTAAGGCGTGCAGAATATTGCATCAAATGTATGGCAAAAATGTATAAAAAACCGAAAAGTAGTAAAAAGAAGACAAAAGAAACACTAAAACAATTAATAAATGAACAAGAACTGCATCTTGTTGCAAAAAGCATGATTCATTTGCAACTTCATACACCACGTACACAATATACAGAAGAAGAAAAAAGTTTAGCGAAACAGTTGTACTACTATTCAGCATCAGCATTTTGCCGCCTAAAGAAAGCTGGTTGTAATTTTCCTGGACAGCGAACAATCAGAAGATGGGTAGAAGAATATGATATAAAGCCAGGATTTTGTGATATTATATTTCAAAAAATGACAGACAAAATTTCGCAATTACCAGAGGAAGAAAGAGTGTGTGCTTTAAAATGGGATGAAATGTCTATTAAAAGCTGTGAAGAATATTCTTCGAAATTGGACCAAGTAGAAGGTCTAGTTGATTTGGGACCTCTCGGTAGAAAAGAAGGAAGAGCTAAGTTTGTTTTCGTATTTAGCCTAGATAGCTTGAATGCACGTCATCCATGGCGACAACCTCTTGCGTATTTTCTTCCAGGTAAGGGCGGCATAAAGTCAACTGAAATGGTTGAGTTACTAAAAATCTGTTTACAAAAGTTGAATGAAACGGGTGCTAATGTACAACTTGTTACGTGTGATCAAGGTAGCAATAATCAAGCCGCTTATGGACAACTCGGCGTTGAAACACACAAACCATATTTTATTTACAATAACAAAAAATATTATGCTTCATACGATTTCCCGCATTTAGTAAAAAGATTAACGAGTTTTTTTAGAACGCATGATAAATTATATTGCAAAGGAGAAATAATTGCATCATATTCCGATTTTGCAGAGACTTGGAGAATCGATAATGCCACAGAAGGAGGCTCAAATTTATTATCCCATATAACAGAGGCACACCTTTGTCCGGACAATTTTCAGGCAATGAATGTTTTAAAAGCCATGCAATTATTTAGCCTTAGATACACAGCTGCAATAAAAACAGCAGGTGTTGGAAAACAATTAAAATCAAATACATGGGAAGCGACAGCTGATTTTGCAGAGCATATGAACAACGTAATTGATGCCTGCAACTCGTACAGCCTTAAAGTCACATGCGGTAGAAAACGGCCATTGTCAAGAAAAAATCCTGACATTGAAGATCTACTGTCAAACTTCGTACAGTGGTGTTCTGGATGGTCCAAATGTCCGGACAAAATGAGTAAAGTTTTTTGCTTTAAAGGTTTTTTAATTACTGTAGAAGCTATTCTTGCTCTGTATAAGGATTTTTCAAGTAAATATGAAGAATTTCAACTTGCAACAGGTTTATGTAATCAGGATTCAGTGGAACACTTATTTTCAAAACTTCGAGGACGCGGAGGATACAATTAAAATCCAACCGCAAGAATGGTCCGACTGTCAGTCAGACATATTCTTTCCACTGGTTATATTCAGACGAGCGACAAAGGCAACGTGCAATGTTAGGAGAGTGAAGCCCTCATTAATCAGCCGAATCGGCTAATTAAAAAAATTGAAACTAATATGAATGCAAATAATTGTGTTCCTCTTCTTCATGATGATGATGATGATGATGCTGAATATCCGGAATTATTTGTCAAAGACTTTCTGGAAGAATGGAATGATGTGGACATCGAAAACAAAAATGACAATACACTCACCAGTCATTATGACGAAAATGCTGTTGCATTCTTCGCAGGGTATGTGGCACGACGATGTATCCAAAAAAATTATTGCGATGATTGTCGTGCAACAATGTCGAAAACACCAATGGATAATGCGACGGCTAATGAAACATATATTGAATATCGTGAATATCCGAACGCAGACGAAGATGCACCAAAAGTCACGAAATTAGTTCGACCAACAAGCTATTTTAACGACATCATCAAAACGCAATTAATGGCTTTTAATCGGACATGGAAACATCATAGGTCATCTACGCAGGTCCTTCAGAAAATTGTAAACGAGGGTATGTATGCAACCAATAAAATGTATCCTGCATGGTTGGAACCTAATGGAAAGTGTTATAATCATCGCATGCAAGCATTAAAATTCTTAATTACTGTTAAAATATATTCCCGTACACGGTATAATAATGACGCTGCAATAGCCGAGGCAAAAACAAACACAAAAAATTCATTTCATAGGAAATTGAAAAACTTTTCGAACAAGTGAAAAGCATCGTAAAGAAATAAATTGCTAAAGGAAAAGGTATAAGAACTCTAAAAAATTTAAGTAAATGGAAAAAGTAATGTAGAACGTATGACAATATCGTATTTAGGCAACATTAAAATACAAAAATATTTTCTTAAATATTTGGTCATTATTAGTGTGCACTCGCGATCGGGTATCGTTCGATGAGCGCGGTCGGCTGGTATAGCCTTGTAAGAAGACTCGGCAGTCAAGGTACTTAGGAGTGGTTGAATAGAGAAACGACGTATCGTCGGATGTGCGGTATATACAGTATCGAATTTTATTTGCTCGTGACAACGGTACAAAAACTTCTGAGAGCGAGCGGTATGTAAGCTGAATTTCGGAGCGGTCGCTAGAGCGCGCGAGGAGGGGGAAGATGGTTCAAGAAATAACGCGATCATTTTCGAGAAACGGAACTGGCTTTCGCGGAAATTCGGGGGAACTCCGGGCGCTGACAAGGTCTCGCGCGTAAACACGTGAAACGACAACACGGCCAGGAATGCGGGTCGACGACCGCAATTTAACGGATGAGAAGTTTCGCGATTCCCGAACATACCGCCCGCCTCGAATATTTATATTCGAAACGAGAATTAACATACAGTAATGTAATATGCCGCATAATGTCAAATATAATACAGGAAGTTGTTGAATACTGTTTAGGATTCGATAAAGTCGGTGTAATGGGCGCTGTAGCGATAGCAAACGGCCCTGGCGCGAGCACAAACAACCCTCGGGCTCGACCCGAGCTCGCCCGGAATCACCCGGTTGTCGCGCCTATTATTCCGACCTCGCAGTTGCAAACGCGCACGCGTTTCCGAATTTATGTATATCGCGCAACGCGTTACATCGTGGATCGATGGTGATTCGTCCTTCGCGAGCTCAACGACCCCCGTCAAGGGTCTCCTATCGGGACGAAGGACGATCGTGATCGATCCGCGCTCTCTTCTGTTCGGTCTCTCTAAGAGAAAAGTCGAGCCGGCCGTTCGCGGAAATTATAATCTCGGGAGTGTTCTCGAAAGTAATTGCGCGGCGTTCGTTAAGTTTCATCGCAAGCCGCACCCGCTCGATTGGTCGCCGCGTGAACCATCGCACATCGCTCTTTCGTTCACGTGAAAGGAAGAGTGAACCGGTATTCGTCGCGTTAGCACCCGATCGATTGGTCATCGCGCGAATTTTGGGAAATTGGGTACGCATCGAGCACCCGTGCAAAGGGTTGCCTCGTGCACACAAGTTTCGTCGCGATCTGCACCCGCTCGATTGGTCGTCGCGCGAAACGTATCATTCCCGAGTTTTCCGTTCGCCAAAGATTTGAAGTGGCGAATCATTGTAACGGATCACGCATTTACGCCGTGCGCGGTAGCGTGATCTTCCGAGAAAGAACCGTGTCGACGTCGATACCGTCACACGATTCAACCCGAGTTTTCGCGAGTGCATCCTTCCGATCGTTGCGAGAAACCGGCGAAGGCTCCGAGGAGCATTTTTCTATTCATCGAAGCGGGCGGTCGATCCCGATATCGAGCCCGCTCGCGGCCATCTTGTCGTGCCGCGCCGTTCTCATCGTTAACGCGGAATTACCGCGTTTCGTGCGTTTAAGTTACGTTTCATGTAAAACTCGTACCCGCTATCACGTTTCGAGTGACTGTAAGGGCGCCTGAGCATCTCGCGAGGCAACGCGTTCGCGGTCGCTCATCTGCGTCGCGAGCAAGATATCCGTCGGTCGCGTCAAGATCTCCGATCGCGAGGGCGGTAACCAATCGCTCTTCAAGATCTCCGTGTCGCGAGCCATCGCAGAGAATCCGAGTGACGCAAGATTTCCGTTCCGACATCTCCGCAGATGCTCAGCCCGCTCGGTCGCGCGAGTGCGAAACACGTTGTAAACTTTCGTGTGAATAAATTGTGCTCGTGAATAAAAAACAAAAGTGCGCGTGTCATCTCTCTCCCCTCCTCGCGAATCCTCTCGGACCTTGCCTCGCGCCCTTGTCAGGGTGGTCCCGGCATTCAATTTCGTGTTCCGAGGTTACCTCGGCCGAGCACGAAACAAATACGTTGATATGTTGATACAGAAACTTAAGTTTAAAGGAACAGCGGAATCTTAAATCTAAAGAAACAGCGGAATCTTAAATCTAATTGCGCTTTATACATATTTACACGTTGGTTTGGGGACCGAAAGACGGAACGCATTACGGCCGCGAGCCGCCCGCCCTGACCGCTTCTCCTTCTGTTTCGGTATTTATATCGATCGGCAAGAAACACAGCTTGACGATGGGTCGCTTGTATTCGGAGCGCGCGGTTTTGACGGTGACGACGCGCGTCAGACCATCCTCCCCGGGATGACAGGCAATAATGCGTCCAAGTTCCCAATGACTGGGGGGGGGGGGGCGAGCGGATTACGCATTAGCACGATCCGACCGACGGTGGCCAGATTATGGATAACGCGCCACTTCGGGCGTTGTTGGAGCGTATGCAAATAATCGCCTACCCACGACCTCCAAAAACCTTCAGTAATTCGTTGCACTAGTTGCCAACGCGAGAGCCGAATCTCGGTTATGTCGAGTACGCTCGGCTCCGGGATTGCGAAAAGGTTTGCGCCGATCAAAAAATGACCGGGAGTAAGGGCACGGTAGTGGTATTTGACGCTACGTACTCCGGCCTCCCATAATCCGCTAAAATGTGGAGCCGCAGGAGGGAGGAAATGCCACGCTATTTGATCGCCTGCTAATTTATTAAGCAAATTGGGATCGCGCATGGCGGCGTTACAAGCGGCGGCGAGTTCTCGTTCGGCGCCCTGAAATGTCGTACCGTTATCTGAGTACATGCTATGGGGAAGTCCGCGCCGAGCGACAAATCGGGTAAACGCCGCAAGGAAGGCCGCCGAGCTGTAATCGCTTACTAATTCTAAGTGAATCGCTTTCGTGGTCATGCAGATGAATAAGGAGATGTAGGCCTTGTGAGCCTTATGACCTCGTCCCTTTGCAGACCGCACGAGTATCGGTCCTGCATAATCGACTCCGGTATGCTCAAACGCGCGTGAAGCTCGATTGACTCTGACGTCGGGTAAGTCACCCATAAGCTCCGCCGGCACCATAGCCTTTTCGCGAGCGCATTTGACGCATCGGTATAGGACCGCCCGTACGGTTGCCCTTGCGCGCAAAAGCCAGAACTCGGTACGGAGACGAGCGAGGGTAATATGAGGGCCTCCGTGTAGGGTGTTATGGTCAGCGTGCGATATAATGCGAGATAACAAAGGATGGGACGCTAGGACGATCGGATATTTGGCTGACTCGGGAAGATCGGATTTTTGCAGTCGCCCTCCGACTTGTATCAGACCATCGGTGTCGAGATACGGGTTAAGCGCGACAAGTGAGTTTGATTTAGGTACGCGTTCGTTTTGTTTAAGACTCGCAGTCTCTTGTGGAAACAGGTCACCTTGAATGGTTTTGAGCCAAAAGATCTTGGCTGTTTGAATTTCGCGTGGAGCTAGTGCGAGCGATTGATTGACCTCAGCACCGGTTTCCGATGTGGAATTGAGGCGAGAGCGAAGGATTCTTGTGAATCGCATAAGGTAGGCCGTCACGGTAAGCAGCTTAGACCATGAAGAAGCGAGTCGCGAGATCCCATGGTTCAACACGTGCGACGCAAGCATGTATGACGACGCGGTTTTCGCTCGACATTTCAGATTCGGTTGGAGACGAGCATGAGGTCGGCCAATGCTCAGGGGATTGTTTTAGCCAGGACGGCCCTGACCACCACAGGGTGCAATCGGCAAGCTCGCCAGGGCGCAATCCGCGAGTTGCGCAGTCAGCGGGAGTTGTCCGCCGTCGGAACATGATGCCATATTGCTGCCGGTAGCAGACTTTGCGTCTTGGCGACTCGATTCGCGACGAAAACCTTCCATCGTGATGGAGGCTGTTTAAGCCACGCTAACACAATCCTTGAGTCGGTCCAACAGTGATGTTGGAGTTTTTGAATGTCGAGATTCGAAAGAACAAATGACATTAAACGTGCTAGAAGCACCGCGCCGCAAAGCTCTAGTCGTGGCACGCTTAATGTTTTGATTTGAACGACCTTCGATTTCGCGACGAGAATGCACACGGTAACGGGGCCGTCTCTCGGTACGAGACGGAGTTATACGACCGCGGCGTAAGCTTTTGTTGACGCATCCGAGAACCCGTGAAGTTCACAATGAGCTATATTGGAACCATAATTTGTCCAGCGAGGGATCGAGATGAGTTTGAGACGCGGCAATTGAGTGTGATATTCGCGCCATTGTTCTAAGAGATCGCACGGCAGCACGTCGTCCCAATCGTGTTTCAATGACCAGAGGCGTTGCATAAATATTTTCGCGACCACGATAACGGGAGTTACCCACCCCAACGGGTCAAACAGTTTCGCGATGGTGGAGAGAACCGCCCGTTTGGTCTGCCCTGCATTCAGTGTAGTCGTGACGCGGAAATGGAAGGAATCGCTTTTTGGATTCCACGCGACGCCTAATATCTTTAACGGCTCGTCGACGTGTAGATCCTTGTCACGCGCAAGGTCATGATCGGAAGGATCAATGTCGGACAGTAACTCGGGACAATTGCTTGCCCACTTGCGTAGCCGGAAACCGCCCTTTTCCAGAAGTGCAATTAGTTGATCGCGAATTTGAAGCGCGAGTTCACGGTTGTCCGCTCCGAACGTACAATCGTCGACGTAGATTTGACGAAGTAATACCATAACGGCCAACGGAAATTCAGCTCCGTAGTCCTTGACGAGCTGTAGCAGTACGCGAAGTGCGAGATACGGGGCTGAAGCAGTGCCGTATGTAACGGTGAGCAACCGATACTCCGCCACTGGCTCGGAAGGCGACGAGCGCCATAGAATTCGTTGGTAATCCACGTCGCGAGTGTCGATGAGAATTTGCCGATACATTTTGGCGATGTCGGCAGTACAAACGTACGGATGTTGACGCCAGAGCAGGATGACCACTACCAGGTTATTTTGTAGTTTGCGACCGATTAACAAATGATGGTTCAGCGAGGTGCCGTTCGATGTAACGCAGGAAGCGTTAAACACGACCCGAAATTGCGTGGTAACGCTGTTTTCGCGAAAAACAGCGTGGTGCGGAATATAATAAATTTGAGAATGACTCGATTCTGCGTCGGTGTCATTAACCTTGGTCATGTGACCGAGCTTCTCGTATTCCTCGAGAAATTCGCGATATAACGCGGCTTTATTTGGCTCTCGAAGGAGTCGACGTTCCGCGCGGTATAAACTTGACAACGCGGTATCGCGGGATTCACCAATGTCTATCGGGGGACCGGTTTTGAACGGTAACCGCACGACGTATCGTCCCTCCGGCGTGCGGGAGTGAGTGGCGGCAAAATGCTCTTCGCATTGTTGCTCTTTGGGACTTAAATGGTTTTCGTGAGGGACTCTTTCGATCTCCCAAAATTTACGAAGATCGAGATCAAGGCTTTCGAGGATTGTTCCGTGATTAGCATGAACGGAATCAGGGTGGAGGGATCGGGCGGAAGAAATCGGTCCGGAAATTATCCACCCGAGGGTCGTGTTCTGAGCGATGGGCTCGTTATCGGCTCCTTTACGGACGCCTTCTAAAATAAGCATGCCGTACAAATCGGCTCCGATGATTAAATCAATCGGATCAGAGCTCATGGGATTCTTATCCGCCAACGTCGTCAGAAATGTGCGCCCACTGGAGCGTTGATTGAGCGCGATTCGGTGCGTACTTTGAAGGCGATTGGATTACGTACGCGGTAGTCGAGTATGCAGGTTTGTCGCCAAACGATGGTGTTACGCAAATACGTGCGACGGAATGCGACAACGATTGCGAGTCTCCAATGCCGGTAATACGTGTAGTTTGCTTTATTTTTGCAAGACGCAACCGTTGATATTTCCGGAGATTAAAGTCGCAACGGAACCTTGGTCGAGCAGAGCGCGGGCGTAAACAAAGTGACCTTGTGGTGAGTAAACACCCACTCGAGCGGTTGCTAAAAGTACGGTTGACTTCGGCATTATCGTCTTTGAAATTAAATGAGACGCGATCTCGTTATTGTTGTCGCTGTCTTTTGATGCGACGGTAGGAACGGACTCTACGCTGGGCGATTTTGCATCGTCCGTGAAATGTAGTAGGGTGTGATGTCGCTTATGACAAGTTTTACAGGACCGCACGTTTCTACAATCCTTTAGCGAATGATTACGCCCGAAGCAATTAATACAACGGTTTTCTTTCTTCACATACTCGTATCGCTGCGACGGAGTATATGCTAAGAACGACGCACATTGATATAATAGGTGCGCGGATTTGCATATCGGGCACGCAAGGTTTGCAGCTGTTGTCGAATGGGAAGCGATCGATTTCGATTTCGGCGACTTTTGCGAACCGTCGGTGGTTTTCTCGGATTTCGAAGGCGAGATCGCCTCGAGGGTATGCGATTCTAGAAACTTATCCAACTCGTTATAGGTAGGATAATCGACCGTTTCGCTCATCTGTAATTCCCATGCTTTCCGGGAAGATTTATCGAGCTTTTGCGAAATCAAAAAAACGAGGATATCGCTCCAAGTGTCGACGGGACGATCGAGGTTTTTGAGCGCTTGAACCGAGGTGTTTGCTTTGTCGCGCAAATTCTGAAGGTCTTTGAAGGTTTCGGCCGCGATCTGTGGCAACGAAAATAACGTTTGCAAATGACCGTTAATTAACCGACGTTTATTTTCATAACGCGACGAGATGAGATTCCATGCCACAGTAAAATTCGCGTCGGTGATCGCGAGGTGGGTGAGCGCGCTACTTGCATCTCCCGATAAACTCGAGCATAAATAATGCATCCGATCTACATTTGATAAAGTTCTATTATCGATAATCATCGATTTAAAACGATCGCGGAAGCTTTCCCAGCAGTCGAAAGAACCGTTGAAGGTCGGCAGGTTGATCCGCGGAAGCTGAGCCGTGGGACGGAGGACTGAATTTGAAGCATGACTTACATTGAGGTCGACTACGTCGCTGTCAGAAACCTTGGTCAGTACCTCGGACATGTAGTCCAGCGCCTCGTCAAACTGGTCCTCGCAGGCTTCGAACTGGTCATTGCAGTAATACGGCAGCTCCTCGGCGGTGCTCTCGTCGAGGGATGCCCGGATCTTAGCGTCCAAGTCCCGCGAAATCGAGAACTTTTCCTTGAGAGCTGCGATTCAGCTCTGCACCACCGCCTTCGTCATCTTGGCTTGACCCAATTTTTTAAAGTTGGCTCTGCTTTGCCAGGAGCTCGTCTTGTGAGGATGCTATGGTGGACGGGTATCGTCACTGAGCACTCCGAAAGTCGAATGGTACGATGACGATTCGTCTTGACTCCGAATCCGGCTCGAAGGACCAAAATGTGCACTCGCGATCGGGTATCGTTCGTTGAGCGCGGTCGGCTGGTATAGCCTTGTAAGAAGACTCGGCAGTCAAGGTACTTAGCAGTGGAATAGAGAAACGACGTACCTTCGGATGTGCGGTATATACAGTATCGAGTTTTATTTGCTCGTGACAACGGTACAAAGGCTTCTGAGAGCGAGCGGTATGTAAGCTGAATTTCGGAGCGGCCGCTAGAGCGCGCGAGGAGGGGAAAGATAGTTCGAGAAATAACGCGATCATTTTCGAGAAACGGAGCTGACTTTCGCGGAAATTCGGGGGAACTCCAGGCGCTGACAAGGTCTCGCGCGTAAACACGTGAAACGACAACACGGCGAAGAATGCGGGTCGATGCGAAGTCTCGCGATTCCCGAACACAATCAAATTGATGATTTGCGAGATTCGTGCGCGCGCGCGGAAACAAGCGTAACTGGCGATAATAGCGACAGATAATTATTAGAAAAGCTGTAACAGGGACGCATAAAAGAAACAATAATCGCAAGCGAATAACGTCGTCGACACACGGCATTTTGAATATTTCAGTTTCTGTAAGTGGAAACTTCCAGAACGCAAGAAAGTGCGAAGCGGCCTGGAATTTTCCACCGACAAACACGTTTTTGTAACGACCGTTGTAATGCGGGTGCTTCGGAGTAGGGATTGCTCCGACAAACATGTTTTCGCGAAACGAGCGTTGGAATGCGAGTGCTCCGGAGTAGGGAGACAAACATCAATAATTACCGTTTCACGTGTGTGTGAAAGCGGAGCAGGACGGCGATCGATAATTATGTGCGACAGTTTGTCGAACATTAGAACTTACAACATATAACAAAACCGACCAAGAGTCATCGATCGACGTGCGCATACGATCCAATAGTGTTAGCGATCAGCGGCGAACAACGAGTTAAATTAAAATTAAGACATTAGCATTCACGCGCCCGAATAATAGTCGACGCGTATATCCGGCCAGCCTACGAGGCGACAAACGGCCATCTTGCGAGCGCTATCGCGTATCCATTTTGTGTAATCTGAAATAGAAATAAATTCAGTGTTAAAAGCAGAGCAAAGTGTCTGTGAATACAAAGTTACTTTCCTGTGAAATACTTCCCTGAAGTTCGATTGGTTGACACGGGGGCCATTAAACTCCTGTCCAACGACGATTCGGCGATCCAACGGCGACGGCGATCCAGCGGCGGCGGCAATCCAGTGGGCAGCGGGGTCCGTCCGGCATCTTGAGGAAACCTGAAACAGAGAAAAAAGGAATTAGTTCGAGATTTAACTTCGAAAGGTCTGTGGACATTACTATCCTTCTCGGTGGGTAACGGTAAAACCGAGTGGCGACCGATAATTCAATCGTAGTAATAAAAGTGAGTTGTGGCAAAATCACCTTCCGTCCGGGTAGGTAGCCTAAAAAAGATAAGCGAGAAATAGATAGTCACCTTGCAGCCGACGGCTGCGGCGCCATCCAGCAGCGCACCTCCGACACCCCGGAGGGCGCACGAGAAGAGAGAGGACGCGGAGAGCGCGCCAAGGGGCGCCAAGCTGCCAAGGACGACGGCGGATGAGGGCCCAAAAGTCCTTTTGGAGAGGGTCGACCGCCCGGACGACAGCGACGCGGGAAGCATCACCAGGGAAAAGGAAGAAGAGGACGCCGCCCAAATGCCCACCAAAAGCCCCTGAGGAACCAGATCTTTGTATACCTAGTCCCAGCGGATTATCTGTAATCAAAAAATAAGTAGCTTACTCAAATGTAACATTATACGAAATAAACAATATATATATATATATATATATATATATATATATATATATAGTATCGAACACGTATTGCCTTCGTATATCTTAGGTTAAGATCAACGTAGGCGATAAATAAATGAAAAATTATAAAGATAATGTCATTACTGCTATTACGCTAGATAAATAGAGCAAATACCGCGGGTCGGTAATGAAGGAAACGTCAGCCGAGTTCGAGGAATCGAGCGAGCGAGCGGTCGATAAATTACCTTGCGAAAACAGAGATTTATGGATAAAACATTTAATGATTTTGTTCCTTCGATCGATAACAACGATCGGACGTCGATATATATATTGATTGACGATACGAATAAATAAATTGATAAAGATTTCAATTCATGAAAACCGACCATAGATATGCTTTTCCTTGCCTCTATCAGCATAAGATTAAGGTGCGTCATAGCGGACGCTTGAATTCAACAAGATATGAGCGTTAAGCCGCGTTCACACGGTGCGCCGTGCGATCGCTGCGCGAAAGATTTTAATGAAAAATAACACCTGGGGCGCATACCCTGGCACCCGAGGAACACACCCATGTCAATCCGGAGACCATTAGGTCCACGCGCAAAAACTAACGTGCGCACGATATTCCTCAAGAACAAACGTGTCCTACGTCTTCTAGGGAACGCAACCGACACTCCCCTGAAGGTCCCGACGACATCCGGATGTTGCGCAATAAAATGCCTGCGCGAAGGTTAATCGTCCGGGTAACCGAATAAAGAGCATGTGGGGACCCGTGAGGAATACCCCATGTGAATAGGGTCGCGATGAGAGCGATGCGCACATAATTCGAGACGAAAGGGTCGTAAATTGCATCTTTCGAATTGAACATACTTGGGTATGTTCGTAATGCATATACGCAAAGTTTTGACGAAAACCGGCCAAAGGTTCTCGAGTTTCGTGCGCGGCTCATCTGCCGCATAAATAAATGTTATTATGATAAAATAGGGATATGGAGGCACGGAATGGTCTACAGTAATATAAAATTAGTTATTGATGAAAGTAGTTTATTAAATAAGAAATATATGAATCAATGGAACATTCTCATGAGTGTTAGCGCTGCGCATATAAGTAACAAACATAGTCGTATATGTAAACGGAAGATTCCAGAACGAAAGAAAGAAAGAGTATAGAAAAAATTATACTACGCAGCAAATAAATAGCGAACGATCTGGAACCTTCTGTGGCACGCTGTTTTCGCATGTATCACCGAATCGAACAAAGGATTCACCGCGGCCGTGCGTGACAGCAAGCGTGAGTGCGCAAGCGCCGAGAGATCTATATAAGCCTGCCCGACGCAGGAGAGAAGGTTCTTACGCCTGGAAGCGATCATAGCGTGCGGACGTGCTATAGACGCTTACTTAAAACCGGGGTCAACCCGCGAGCGACGCGTAATCCGCAAAAGTTGTAAACGGTATTAATAGATAATTATTAAAACCGAGTTTGTATCGCGAGCGGCGCGTGAATCCGTAATCCATATAAGTCGTTGTGTAATAACGCGATATATTGTAATAACTTTGAAATAAAGTTCCACAGTCGTACAGTAATTACGTGATTGGTCAGCGATCGATAAATAAAACGCAACGGTTCAACGATTGGACGAACCATATAGAGTTCCGTACAAGCCGATCGAAAATCAGCGATCGATACGCGCACCGGTATATCACGATTATAAAAAGCGACGTATGAACGGTTATCAATAACGAAGACGAGTAATTTTCATAGCGTGCGATAACAGTCGACGCGAGTAAAAGGCCACGTCAACATGGCGGCGTGCGGCCATTTTGTGAGCGCTATTGCGTAGAATCACATTGTGTAATCTGAAACAGAATAAATTCAGTGTTAAAAGCAGAGTAAAGTGTTTGTGAACATAAATATTCTCCTAAAGTTATACTTCCCTGAAATCCTATTGGTTGATGCGGCGGCCAAAAAATCCCTGTCCAACGACGTTCCGGCGATCCAGCGACGACGGCGATCCATTGACGGCGGCGATCCAGCGGAGGCGACGATCCAGTGGGCAGCGGGGTCCATTCAGCATCCAGCGGAAACCTGAAACAGAAAGGGAGAATCGAAATTGAAATCGACTGCGAAAGGTTTGTCGATCAGTTATCCTTCTCGGTGGGTAACGGTTAAACCGAGTGGCGACCGATAAATTTAGTAAAAGCATTATCGAGTGAGTCGTGGCAGATTCACCTTCCGTCCGGATAAATTAGCGGTAAAAGATAACCGATTTGAGAAATCTACTTTACCGACGAACAACCCTACAAGTTAGAGGTAAAGGATAATAGAAGTAAAGGAAACTACCTTACCGACGAGCGATTAGGCGAGTTAGCCGAAAGAGGTAATCGAATCGGGAAATTTCCGTTATCGACGTACGATTTGCGAAGATAATAAGAAAGATTAGCCCACTGTCGGTATATAGATAGGTAAAATAGATAGCTGAATAATCGAGGGTTAACTTGAAACCGTCAGTTTCAGCGTCTCCGTCGGGCAGTGGAGCGGCCCAACAGAAGGCGCCGATGGAGCCGGAGAAGCCGCAGGTGGCGGCGGACCAGCCTGCTCAGCTCAAAGTCCGTTTGGAACGGGTGAGGAGAGGGACTTCGAAGGGCGACTCTACAGGTGGAAGCGGAACCGAAGAGGACGCCGCCCAACGCCCTCCAAAACACCCTGGCGAGAAACATTTGTAACCCTTGTCCCAGCGGACCGATGTATATACGCGGTTAGAGATAAGTTAGACAATAAGTATTGCGAGCGTTCATATATATATATATAGTAATAATCATAGGTTATGTTTGCGAGCGGACATATGCGAATTATATTAAAAAACACATTTGCTTTGTATCCCCACATTTGAAAGATATGTTTGTTATTAACACGTGTGGATGAATGCGCGGATGAAAGAATGATAGATAGCGCATGAAAACCCGACGGTCATCGTGAGATGACAGTGTATAATCACTTTGTAATAAAATACATTTATTTCAGTACCCAAATTAAATACACAACAAATTAATATCTTCCCTGCTTCCATACGCGTGAGAGTAAACAGATAAGCGCGAGTAAAAATAGAGCCTTTGTGACAGCTGGTTAAATTAGATTGATCGAGTCAATCGGAAACGCGAATAGACCGCGAATAACTATTTCGAGTCGTCGTAATAAACATTCAACGAGAATTAATTGAAACTCGTAACATTCGGAATAACGGGCGCGTTCAAAAGACAAGAGAGCGCGTTGCAATATACAGTTAGCCAATCAGCGACGAGAAGCGGAGGCGCGCACCGAACTCGTAAGGCAAACGAGGAGCCGAAAAGTTTACGCGTTGACCGAGAGAGTGGACACGCCGGAAGCGTGCTAATATCGAGATTCGCGTAACCGGAAGCGCGCGCACCGAATTTCTTACGCGAGAGACGGAGACGTGTGTCGAGTCACGAGAGGGCCTGAGGGAGACCCAAATAACATGTCAGATGAGGTTTCGAGACGATCGAACGGACGCGTGCCAAAATCGATGCGCGGCCTCATACCCCAAAACCGAGATATCCGGAGTAACCAGGGATGACCCTGAAATGCTACGTGATCGACGGCAAGATCGTAATTGTGATACGTGTAGAGTTACATGCGCGCGGGTCAAAGGGCACATACACCGTCATTGTTGCATTTATTTTGTCGACGGAGGGCCGAATGACCCAATTTCAATAGATATAGTCGAGCCATGACGGCGCGCAGCTAACTCCGTGCGGCAAGGTCACGTGCGTGCAAGGGCATCGGCGACATGCTCGCGCGGGCGCGACAAACGGTCACGCGGCAACGGAATAACGGCCAGTGCGGCGCGCACGAATTTCGCTGCGACAAATTAAAAATTTAATGAGCCTCGTATAAGAGAGCATAGGAGCATCCAAGTAACGAGATAAAGCGAATAGCTAGTCGATATATACGGCGGCTTGCGAGATTCATGCGCGCACCGAGCGGAATTCGAGATTCGCGATAGCGAGGATAAATAATCGTGCGAATAACATTAACATGGAAGCACGGATGAGATATTGATCGCGAGCGAATAACATGAGCGACATATGGCATATCGAGAATTTATATTTATGTTTCTACACGGAAGCTTCCAGAACGCAGGAAGCAAGTAGCGAGCTGGAAACTTTCGTGAAAACAAGTTTTTGTATGATTGGAATGCGAGCGCTCCGACAAACATGTTTTCGTGATCGGACGACTTCGAAAACATGTTTACGAGGAACGGAGAATGGAATGCGAGTGCTCGGAGGTAGGGATACCGGCGCGCAGACGCGGCGAACTCCGACGGCGAGAACGGAGCAGGTCTCATGGTCTTTGATCCGGGAGAGTCCTAGCGTGCGGACGTGCTAGTGACGCTCTACTATAAAACCGGAAATAACCCGCGAGCGAGGCGTGATATCGCTAACGAAAGTGCAACCGCGAATCGAGATAAGCGAGTTGTAATAATAATTAACATCTTTATTAAACATTTGAGAATAATAATTAACATCTTTATTTGAACATTTGAGAACAGTAATTAACGACGATTTTCGTGGATGCGAAATCGGAGTAGTGCGACGATCGATAATTGTGCGCGACAGTTTGAGCGTGTACCGACGTGCGCGAACATTTGACATTGCGTTAGCGAATTGCGACGAACCACGAGTTATAAATCGCATTGATTATTAATAACATTTGAGCGTACGACTAATAGCCGGCGCGTATATCCGGCCAGCCTACGTGGCAACAAGCGGCCATTTTGTGAGCGCTAACGCGTATCCATATTGGGTGTAATCTGAAATAGAAATAAATTCAGTGTTAATCGCAGAACAGAGTGTCTGTGAATATAAAGTTATTTTCCTGTGACATACTTCCCTGAAAATTGAAATCGGTTGGCTCGGGGTCCGTTGAAATCCCTGTCCAGCGACAATCCGGCGATCCAACGACGACGGCGTTCCTGAGGCGACGGCGATCCGGCGACGGCGGCGATCCAGTGGGCAGCGGGGTCCATCCGGCATCCGAGGGGAACCTGAAACAGAGAAAAGCAGAGTTAATTCAAAATCAATCAACGAAAGGTCTGTGGACATTATACTTACCTTCTCGGTAGACACGGTTAAACCGAGTGGCGACCGTTGATAAAACGAACCTAGAAACAGTGAGTCGTGAGAAAATTACTTTCCGCCTGGGTAGGGTACCTAGAATAACACATAGCGAGAAATAGGTAGTCACCTTACCGAAGGGTGGTGCAGGGTCAGGTCGAACGTTCGGTCACAAACTTACCACCGGTCAGGTCGGGTCGGGTCATAGAAGTTCGGTTACAACCTTACCAACGGGTTAGGAAGATCAGGTCGTAGCCGGTCAGGTTACAGCCCTAAGGCCACGATAAAGCATTCAACGTAGGTGCACAAACACACGCGAGGACCTGCAAGTCACCGAGAAAACCCACACGGTCAGTGCGGTGACACTGAAAGCTAGTTTTTCAAACGCGAAAACTTCAAGAAGCTTACCCGATTAAGCCATCGTCATAGCGTGCGACTAACTAAATATAACTTTCAATGGCGACCGTGACAAAACGCGCAACGCGTACCTGTGTTCAATAAATTAACGAGTAAATTAATTACCTGTCACGTTCTCACATCTTTTCAATAGCAACCGTGACAGGACGCGTAACGCGTACCTGAGCAGAATAGTTTGTAGTAAAATACAAAATTCGCCTATCACGTTCACTTATTTTGTCTACTGACGTAACCTTTCAATAGCAATCGTGATAAAACGGGTACAGAGTACCAGCATAGCGAAATCTTAAACTTTAAAAATTCTTGAATTTTTAAGTACAAATCATCACTCTAGTAAACCACGCGCCGTTACTTACTCCTCAGTTAAATAGTTTGTAGCGATAAATATCACCACATGCCTCAGTGGTCGAATAGGTGAGACGCCCGCCCGGAAAGCAGGGAGGTCCAGGTTCGAATCCTGGCTGGGGTGTTATTTTTCGCAACATTTTCTTTATTACCCTATATCCTTCTATACATATCCCGTCCTTTTTCGAATATATTAACGAGTGTTAGTGGACAATTAAATTAATTTTCAATTTAATTGTGTGAGAATAGGTACTCTTTCTAGCTTTAGTTGTGGCTACGTTTAAGTCCGTAAGTAACGGCGCGTGGTTTACTAGTGATGATTTGTACCTAAAAATTCACGAATAATTTTATTGGACAACCAATATCCAGTCCCGACCGATTATGGCGTTTCCTTTAATTATTGTTTAAACAACATTTCTCTGGAGTTGCCAAGCACAAATGAGATTTAGACAAAGAGTATATTTTGGAAAATATAAATCAGGAGAAATTTCAATGACAGACTATGCATTAAATTTAGCACGACAAGCTAAGACTTTGATTCCACCAATAATGGACGAGGAAATCGTTCAGACGATTAGAGAACATTTCGATTCGGATGTTGCCCGAGAATTAAGGCCATCCGTAGTCAAAAATGTGAATGACATGATTACAATGCTCGATACTATAGAAAATGAAAGAGAGACGCGAAAATTGCGCTTAGACGCGCGCAAATCGCATGAAAAGCCACAAAGTCGTCCGAATATAAGTCAGAGTAAAGAAGATCAAAATAACAGCCTTTATAAATCAGATGCCAAATCAGTGATGCGAACTGCGATGCTTTTGCCCGCAGCCAGCGCGTTGGAGGGGATAGCGCGCCCGCCGCCGGCTCGACGCTCGGGCGTGCTCGGGCCGGGTGGCTCGGGCAGCGTCGGGCACAGTCGGGCAGCAGAAGAGCGCAAACATATGATGATGCGGGCTGTCTCTTTTTTTCCTTACAGCTATAGCTGACAAAACGCGTTAGCGGCTTATCTCGTATCTATTAGATTAAATTTTATCTCGCGTATCCCTTTGCGCACTAGACGCGAGACACTATCGTATCTCTTTATTTATAATTTATATAATTGTATAAATAATAAATGTAAAAATGACTAAAACAAGTATACAAATTATATCGCTATTTATCCCACATAAAAAATATTAACTTATTATAAATAATTGTATATAAAGAATTAAAGAAATAAAAAACAGAGAAAGCGTAAATGATACAAATCCACTCTTGGCCAATATGTACGCTTTTTTCCCAAAAACTCATGTTATTAATGTAGAAAATAAATTATTAGTAACACAAGAAAAGTGAAGTACAAAATTGAATTATATATTATTTGTTTTAGAAAAATTAATTGGATAGTACAATTACTTAGTTAATAATAAATACACGGAATAAAATAAAAGAACAAAATATTTTTGCGCAACAATATAATATATTGCGTTGTATATCTTTCTCATAAAGAAATGGACAACGTACATATTGTTGCTCAACGGAAACCGCGTGAAGGTGGTGGTCTTTTCCGTCAAGAGAAAATGTAAAAATTCTTTTCTTTAATATTATCTTTAATATTAATAAAGAAAGAAAGACATTAGGCGAGTATTAGTTTTAAGGTCACTTGACACGATGTATAATTCGCGACAAAATTGTCTATGTATCAAAAACCTTCAGAAAATTACACAAGCACATCCATATATGGATGTGCTTAAAGATAATATTAAAGAAAAGAATTTTTACATTTTCTCTTGACGGAAAAGACCACCACCTTCACGCGGTTTCCGTTGAGCAACAATATGTACGTTGTCCATTTCTTTATGAGAAAGATATACAAGGCAATATATTATATTGTTGCGCAAAAATATTTTGTTCTTTTATTTTATTCCGTGTATTTATTATTAACTAAGTAATTGTACTATCCAATTAATTTTTCTAAAACAAATAATATATAATTCAATTTTGTACTTCACTTTTCTTGTGTTACTAATAATTTATTTTCTACATTAATAACATGAGTTTTTGGGAAAAAAGCGTATATATTGGCCAAGAGTGGATTTGTATCATTTACGCTTTCTCTGTTTTTTATTTCTTTAATTCTTTATACAGGGTGTCCCAGAATATTTGGGACTTTTTTCAAAGACAGATAGAACGGACTCAACTGAGTCGAAAAGTCCTTTACCATTTTGCAATTTTCGCAATAGGTAACGAGATATTAATAATTAAAAATCGCCGTATTAGCCCGGCCTACCGCCAAATGCAAGCGCGCGGCGAGATGCGGCCGCCCACTGCCCACCGATCGATATCCGCGGTCGGCGCGCGGGGAGTTGTTTACTACAAGCGGCAATGGTTACACACGAGTGGCGCGTAACGCTGGGCCCCCGTTCTGAGATAAGATAGTTCCTCGTCTTTTTTTAATAAAAATAAAATTGTCAAACGGCACAAAAATTGTCTATGTGTGTACGTGTACATGCATGTGCACGTATGCATGTATGCAACGCTCAGAAAAGTATCAATTTTACTGCATAAAAAAGCGATTACTCAATTTACTTTTTTTCTTTTAGTAAGCAACGGTTATCTTTAACAAAGAATAATTTCTTGATGATAATGTTAAAATGTACTCATCACAAATTTTAGAAAAAGTCATTATCATGTACCCGCAAAGAGAATTTATATTTTTTCTTTCAAGAATGTAACATTATAAAATTTTATCGAAGAAAAGTTAAAATAATAAGCAAATCAAATTTTTATTTTAATTTTATATTTTTCTATGAACTTATGAAATATTTGAAATAAATAATATTTATTTAATTCAAGTAATTTATAGTATGTTATTTGTATGTGTGTGTATGCAGGCAAAAAAATGTTAAGTAAATATTATTTATTTTAAAATTTTTAAACAAAATAATAAGTGAATTTTAAGATTATTATTAAGAAAATATTCTTTGTAAAAATAACCATTACTTATTGTTAGAAGAAGAGAACTAAAATTGAGTAATTGGTTTGCTTAATTCTTAGCACTAGAATGGTATTTTTATTATCTTATTTTAATGTTTACCCTTCTTTTAAAAGTATTAATTGCTATCTACCGCAAGGTGGTGTGGAAATGATAGCGCTCTATCATTTTCTTGCCACAGAAAGAAAAAATAATGATTTTTTGCTTGCGATCTTATATTGTGATTGTTATTCACGTACGCACACGCAGAAAAATATCATTCTAGTGCTAAGAATTAAGCAAACCAATTACTCAATTTTAGTTCTCTTCTTCTAACAATAAGTAATGGTTATTTTTACAAAGAATATTTTCTTAATAATAATCTTAAAATTCACTTATTTTATTTAAAAATTTTAAAATAAATAATATTTACTTAACATTTTTTTGATTGCATACACACACATACAAATAACATACTATAAATTACTTGAATTAAATAAATATTATTTATTTCAAATATTTCATAAGTTCATAGAAGAATATAAAATTAAAATAAAAATTTGATTTGCTTATTATTATAACTTTTCTGCGATAAAATTTTATAATGTTACATTCTTTAAAGAAAAAATATAAATTCTCTTTGCGGGTACATGATAATGACTTTTTCAAAAATTTGTGATGAGTACATTTTAACATTATCATCAAGAAATTATTCTTTGTTAAAGATAACCGTTACTTACTAATAAAAAAAAAGTAAATTGAGTAATCGCTTTTTTATGCAGTAAAATTAATACTTTTCTGAGCGTTGCATAAATGCATACGTGCACATGCATGGGGAGGGTCCCGTTTGCCTACAATCCCGATTGCCAACAGCTTCTTTTGCCCACAACATTTTGCCTACAGCTTCGTTTGCCGACATTCCCGATTGCCTACAAGCATTATTGCGCACATTTAATAGTTAAAAATACGAACGTACGATTGCGCACATGGCCAAACACATTGCACACATGACTTTATTGCACACAAGCAGATTGCACACATGACATTATTGCGCACATACACATTGCACACATGACTTTATTGCGCACATACACGTTATATTGCAAATATAAAATAAAAAATCATATTAACACTTTGCACACATGACATTATTGCGCACATGCAGTTTGCACACATGACATTATTGCGCACATACACATTGCACACATAATATTATTGCGCACATAAAATAAGAAAATCATATTAGCACATTGCACACATAACGTATTGCACACATACACATTGCACACATAACATTATTGCGCACATACACTTTGCACACATGACATTATTGCGCACATACACTTTGCACACATGACATTATTGCGCACATGCACTTTGCACACATGACATTATTGCGCACATACACATTGCACACATAATATTATTGCGCATATAAAATAAGAAAATCATATTAGCACATTGCACACATAACGTATTGCACACATACACTTTGCACACATAATATTATTGCGCACATACACTTTGCACACATGACATTATTGCGCACATACACTTTGCACACATGACATTATTGCGCACATGCACTTTGCACACATGACATTATTGCGCACATACACATTGCACACATAATATTATTGCGCATATAAAATAAGAAAATCATATTAGCACATTGCACACATAACGTATTGCACACATACACTTTGCACACATGACACTATTGCGCACATACACTTTGCACACATGACATTATTGCGCACATACACTTTGCACACATAATATTATTGCGCACATAAAATAAGAAAATCATATTAGCACATTGCACACATGACGTATTGCACACATAAACTTTGCACACATAACATTATTGCGCACATACACATTGCACACATAATATTATTTCGCACATAAAATAAGAAAATTATATTAGCACATTACACACATGACGTATTGCACACATACACTTTGCACACATAACATTATTGCGCACATACACTTTGCACACATGACATTATTGCGCACATATACATTGCACACATAGTATTCTTGCGCACATAAAATAAGAAAATTATATTAACACTTTTCACACATAACGTAATTATTGCGCACATGCACTTTGCACACGTAACATTATTGAGTATATACGCATTGCACACATGTCTTTATTGCGCACATACACATTGCACACATGGCCGTATTGCACACATAAAATAAGAAAATTATATTAACACATTGCACACATAACGTATTGCGCACATACACTTTGCACACATGTTTATCCCAAGGCTTAAGGGGAACAGAAAAGTCAAAATAATATCACTTTGATGTCACATTGACCAAATTTACTGATTTTTCATCACGATTGAAATCTTGATCTTAGATGACTTAAAACAGACTTTATGCTAACTCCTTTTTTTATTATATCTTGTTGATTTTTAAAAAATGTGGTATCCCAGACAGCATGCATGTCTCAAATCGGGACAAATGACGTCTTCAAGACGTCATTAAGACATTTTTAAGACGTCTTATGATATGACGTCTTTAAGACGTTTTGGGCCGGTATTCACAGTCGGTTTCTTATATTTAAGACCTGCGTCTTAAGTACAATCCTAAGATGTTATTAACTAATCACAGAGCCGTATTCGCGTCTTAAGACATTACTTAAGACTGTCTTGAAATATGATCCGACTATGAATACCGGCCTTAATAATGTCTGTTATTGGGAGTTTGAACCATAGACTTATATAAATATAGACCGGCTCCTACCGTAAGAGGCAGCGTGGGAACATGACGGCGCAGACATAGCCTCAATTGTAGTTCTTTCTCTTTCTTCTGATCGCTTGGTGGGGATAGAAGTCTAGATAAGGCTCTACAAAAGTGAGTATACTCGTCGTCCGCCATTTTGGTGCCAACCGCTTGTGTGCGCATGTGCGAAAGGTTATATGTTTTTGTATACGCCTTTCGGTCTCGCTACAATGAAACCGAGTAAACACGATGTGACTCCGACGCTTATAAAACGAATTCTGCTGTCGCGCGTTTAAGAACACACGTATAATCAATTTAGAATCAATTAACACATATTTCATCTATCCAGTGTTATATAGAGATCAGTGGTATACATATAAGGGTTTTCACGGTTTTCGCACACATGAATCAGGTTTGAAAACTGCACTTAACGTGTAGCTAAGTTACACTATGTAATTAAAAATGTTCAGTGAAAGCTCGGGGCAGATGGCGCGGTAGTGTTATGCTCTGTAGAGAGCCTCTAATGAGAATGGCGACATACGGCTACCACTTTTGATTGGTCCGCCATGTTTCATCCGTTCCCATTAGTTAGACAGAGACCCCAACCTACACAACCAATCACACATATCTCTCTCTCTCTCTCTCTCTCTCTCTCGCACGATTTCGATGAAACATGGCGGACCAATCAAAAGTGGTCAACGGTTACCTTGTGTCGCCACTTTGATTAGAGGCTTTCTAATGTCCTGTCATGGCGGCATTACATGTATGTGTTGGTGTACGCGTGAGCCTATATGTGAACACATTTGTAAAATTGTATCATCGGTAGATATAGTAGGTATCTATGAACAGATCATTTACGGATGATACAATTTTACAGATGTGTTCACAGATAGGCTCACGCATACATCAACACATACATGTAATGCCGCCATGACAGGGCATAACACTACCGCGCCATCTGGCCCGAGCTTTCACTGAACATTCCTAATATGATAAATGTGTTGTGACGTTGCGGCACCGCCGCGCGTGGCAGCGTCCCCGCCGCCGTCCCAAGGCGCGGGGTTCGCGCCCAATGACGGGCCGGGAGTGCACCGAGCGCCGAGATCTCCAAGGGGCATTAGTTAAGATGTTAGGGATAGTTATTTATTTTATTATCGTTATTTTTATGAGCGGCGCCCCACCGATTGAAGAGGAGGACCCCGCACCGAAGATAAGCTGTCGGCGAGAGAGTACGGCCCACCCGTTAGAGACTCGAGAGGAGCGGCAAGGTGAGGCGAGGCAAGGCGCAGGACGGCAAGGCCGGAGGATGAGGAGATCCGCGGAGCCTGTCAGGGACGGGCGCGGGCGCCGTCGCGGGGACGCGCGGCGCCCCGAACCTGAGGGATTTCGAGCCGCAAACGCCCGGAGGCCGTTCTGTCGGGGCCGGAGACGAGGAGTCGGCGGCCGGAGCCAGCGAGGAGGCTGGCCCCTTCCAAAGAGGGACTCAAGACGGTCCCGGACAATATATGGCGAGGGTGCAAGGCGCCCCTCCGACCTACGGCGTTGCGTTGCGCGGATCGAAACGATCACGCGCGACGTCGATGACGGCCGTATCGGCGCGCAATCCGGCCGCGCAACCCCAACGTGGGGGATGAGGAGATCGACTCGCGATCGAGTGCGACGTCGCTCTTCCTCTTCCGTGCCGCCCGCCGAATCGAGAAGTCGTGTTGTCGCGCCGTGCGTTTGTAAGGTGGAATCCCGGCCCGTTAGCGGAATCCCGAGCCGCAGCCGACCCGAGCGAGCGAGGAGACCGTGCCGGCGAGAATGGTCCACCGGGAGCAGCGTGTCGGTGAGGTCGCCCGTTAAATGTTTGTGAGCCACGATCGGACTGCGAGGGGCCGCGCTCCCGTTCTGTGGTCGACCCGCCATTTCGCGTTTCATAAGTCGGTCAGGTTGCGATCGAACCCTATTGTCTGGGGTTGTCGCTTAAAGTCTTGTCGATTTAATTTCGCGTTTCGTAGTCGATCAAGTGGCGATCGAACCCTATTACCTGGGGTTGTCGCTTAGAGGCTTGTCGACTTAACTTTGGTGGGCGGTCGACAACAAGCGCGAGGGGCCCCGAAAGCGGTTATCGTCGGCGCTAGGAAATAGGGAGCGAGCCTCTGGAGATCTACGGTCGGGGAAGCGCCGAAGAGCCCCCGAATACTTGGGGTACGCGACGCGCGAGTAAAGTTTTGTGCGATAGCGAGGTGTCTCGCGAGTTCCGCCATATTCGTGTTTCGCGTTTGGTCGAACGTTCTCGCGATTTCGCGTTGGATAAGAGCCGCGTTTGGCGTATCATGATTCACGTTATTGTCCAGCGATTAGCATTAGCTGTCGACTTATATTTTGCAGACTGCGTTATTATAGTTTATCGCGTGTATTATCCGCGGAGTTAATCGCGTTATTCTCTCACTTTGTTGTCGTGACTCACGTTATTCCGTACTTCGTCTGTTGTTCTGCGTATCGTTCCGTCGCGTATTACTCCCTGTGTTAATTTTTGCGGCCTGCGATCGTCGCGGCATTATTTCTTTGATTCAATTTTGTACGTGCTGTCGTTTTATACTACTCGCTGTCGTCACCGTTGTTCCGACGCGCTTCTAAGTCGCTTCGCAAATTTTGAGAATCACCGTCAATAATGTTTCTCCGTCGACCGAGAAAGTAAAAGGTGGTTATTCACCCCGTCTTTGTCACCCGACGGGATAACTTTGTATTGCTAACCGGCTGCGATCGGAATAAAGGTAATTCTTATTCATTAAAATAACGACTTTAGCGCGACTTATTCACCCGTCCCCCGCATTTCTGAGCGCTGCCCGGCATCTACCCTGCCCCTCCACCGTTAGGTTGAGCTAGCTAGCCCCTCGTGCCGAAGGCATCCTCGATCTTTTCGATTTTCGCGTGTTTTGGTAATCATTTCGCGATTCGGTGACGCGTCGTTGTACGTGTCTGGCGCCCAACAAAAATTTTCGCGATTGATCGACTGCCTTCCGGGTACGAGGGAACCCGTTTTAGAGAGGCCTAACATCCCGCTCTCCCTTTTGATCCGCTATTTTGAGAAAATAGCGTGACAGTGCACTTTGGAGCACTTTTTGACGTCATTTTGGCTCCAAATGCTAAAACATTGGGACAGTAACCTTGTTTACATCCAGCCGTCCAATCCTGATTTACTCCGGAGAGAAGTGATATTTCTTAGGTGTAAACGGGTTAATTTCGATCTACTTCAATCGTCTTTCTTCAGCGGAGTAGCGCGAACTCCAGTGTAAACGTCAGTTAACACTTCGAAGGCAATCGGGATTGGACGGCTTGGTGTAAAGAAGGTAAATGTGGATTGCGGTACTTTATAAATCTAGTGACTTTAGCTTTGCGTCGCCAATGCGACACAAGCGGCTGCTGCGTGAACTAATCAATATGGCCACCGCGTCGACAGTTATGACCAATATTTCATGCGTCGTACGACAAATTTTTTGAGTATGTTAATTGGCTGTAGGATTGAGAAGTTTTTGAGGTTCTAGAAATTCTCTATCCTGCAGCCAATTAACATGTTTAAAAAATTTGTCGAACGCACATAAAATATCGGTCTTAGCATTAGCTTTATATGGGTAATGATGTAAAAAAATTATTATTTTTTTAATTTACATGAGAAATGTTGACACTTTGTTTGGACACTTTGTGTGAACATATTGACTAAGTTTCCACCGAGGGTTCGAACCGGGTCAGAATCGGGTTAGAGTCGGGTCAGAGTTGGGTTGACTTGCCTGTGTTCACCGAACCAGCATTACACCAGGGTTACACCAGGGTTGCGGCCAGGTTGAACGTTACCAACTGTGCAAAATGTCAACAGTAGCTTGAAGGTTATGTGACTATCAGAACATTTAAAATATTATGGATCCGAGAGCCATAATATTAGTTGCACAGTACCAAAGTAATATGCATAAATTATTTCTCATATTACAAACTCGACAGTATGAAGTGTAAAAAGTCTTCTGGAAGACTTATGTATAAACTCATTTATCAAATTGGCAACACTACAGTAACGCTAACTCAACTCTTGTCGTTTCCATCGAACCTCATTTAGACCCTACCTTAAAATTTTGTTGGGTAGAGTTCACGTTCGAGTTTGGTGTTTCCACCGCAAGAGCGCTTACCCCAACTCGATTCTGACCCGACTCTGACCCAGTACGAACCCTCGGTGGAAACTTAGTCATTTATGCATCACTATATCGTCAAAAAACATGATCATGTTTCTTGACGATAGATGATGCATAGATATATTCACACAAAGTGTTCAAACAAAGTGTCAACATTTCTCACGTAAAATTAACAAAATATTTTTTTCACATTATTATCCATATAAAGCTAATGTCAATACTGCATGGCGGCCATGTTTGTTATTCTACGCTAGTGCTCCTCTTCCCGCGGTGGATGTATTCTTTCCCAATAGGCCAGTATTCATAAAGTCGGATCTTATATTTAAGACCGTCTTAAGTACAATCTTAATATGTCATGAACCAATCAGCTGTATTAACATCGTAAGACATTACTTAAAACGGTCTTGAAATAAGATCCGATTATGGCCGGTATTCATAGTCGGATCTTATTTCAAGATCGTCTTAAGTAATGTCTTAAGATGCTAATACGGTTATTTCATTGGCAGGATGGAGTCTGCCTTTGACCAGACTTAAGACCATCTTAAATATAAGATCCGACTATGAATACCGGCCTATGGATACCGGCCATAGGCCGGTATTAATAGTCGATACTTATTTCAAAACCGTCTTAGGTAATGTCTTAAGACGGCTCTGTGATTGACTTATCGCATCTTAAGATTGTACTTAAGACGGTTTTAAATATAAGATCTGATTATGAATACCGACCATAGTCTACTGTTCTTATTTCAAGACCGTCTTGAGTAATGTCTCAAGATGCTAATACGACTTTGTGATTAGTTTAAAACATCTTAAGATTGTACTTAAGACGGTCTTAAATACAATATCCAACTATGGCTAGGTTCGTCTTGACGCTTTCAACGCTGTAAGCATTATTCTATCTTTGTTGAACATTGAATATTAAACACATTCTATTTACAAATAAAAAGATATTAGAGAAAAAATCACTTTAGATCGCTTCAACACAATTATAAAATGTTCGGAAAGCTAACATTTTCCCTTGACAATTAATAAATAATCGCAAAATGAATGCGATACAAAGCCCAGTCATGTGCAGCTAACAAACTTTGTTAAGGAAAAAGGTCAGTTTTCGGATTAGTTTATGTGTGCTAAAAGCGATCTAAGGTGCAGTCTCTTTAGCCAAATATCTTTTTATCTGCAAGTACCATCTAAGTATCTAAGAAATACTATATATCTTTCAACGTGTTGCTTCGCGCCTCTGACAAAATCTTTTACACAATCTAGCATATGACCTCGGCAAGTATCCAGGAGCCTGAAGCTATAATAGTTGTAAGTAGTTTTATACAAAGATGAACGCAAAATAAATGAAGGGAAAAAATAACAAAATTTTTACCTAAACGGTACATTAGTACTTTATTTTGGAATATATATGCATATATGTACGTATTTATAAGAATATATATATATATATATATATATATATATATATATATATATACAGGGTGTCCCAAAAAGCTCGGACACCGTTTCACTGACAAATTCTGTGGGACATTCTAAGAAGAAAATTCTTATGCGAAAATGTTGAGGCTGTAATAGTTTTTGAATTATAAGAATTTAGAGTTAGCGAATCAGATCGCCTAAAGTTGGCGCGCTCAGGTGTGGTACATCGCATAGCAAGTGAAGGTGGGCTAACTTGTGACACACTTCATTTGACAAACTTGACAGTTGGCTGTGCATACGTATTTATTGATATTCCATAATGCTTGCATTAATCTTTATATACAGCAAATTGAACAATCACAGATAAATAAGACAAAGTTTCAAAGTAATTTTCTTGTCGTTTGAATTATGTCAATATCTAAAAACTGAGTCAATGCACAAGAGCACCTTTACTTGCTATGCGATGTACCACACCTGAGCGCGCCAACTTTAGGCGGTCTGATTCGCTAACTCTAAATGCTTATAATTCAAAAACTATTATAGCCTCAACATTTTCGCATAAGAATTTTCTTCTTAGAATGTCCCACAGAATTTGTCAGTGAAACGGTGTCCGAGCTTTTTGGGACACCCTGTATATAGATCAAGAAAATATATATTTTATAATATATATTATGGGCTTTTCATATATTATAGTCTCTCTCTCTCTCTCTCTCTCTCTCTCTCTCTCTCTCACTCTCTCTCTCTCTATCACGTATGGTGACATATACATTTCCGATTTAAGTCGTTATGGCGCGAATACAATTTGTGTATTTCTCTCGACATAGTGGACATTTCTCATCTTCCAATTGTTTTTGGCAATCATTGCAAATACATAAATGTCCACATGGAATAAATATATATTCTGCAGTGGCGTTTAAGCATGTGCAGCACATATCACAGGTGCGCGACCTTGATGCACTTGTATCTGTCAGAGCAGCAACAGGGTGAAAAGGTAGATCGGTTTGTTCGCTATCGCTTAAGCCAATAGCGCCAAAATCGTCTTCTGGTGTACGAAAAATATTTTCGAAATCTGTAAAGTAGGTATACAGATAAAGTTTAATCAATAATAATATATATTAATCGCGCGAATAGAAATACGTATAGAATGTATATACCAATTCCTTTATTATGCGTCTCATTCTGGTCGGATTCACTTGTATAAACCACTTCCGTTTCTTCTTGTTCATTTTCTTGTTCAGTGCTTGTATGCCCTGGAATAATGACAATACTTATCAACATAATATCCGCATTAATGAATATAATCTATAATAAAAGAATGGTCGCGCGTTTAGCAGAACAACTGCTGAGTTGTCAACCTACCAACATTCTATATCGATTGTTGGTTTTAAAGTAGTAAGAACCAATCACATTCAATTGCTACTGCGGGTTTTTTCTGCGCGCCCATTGTTTTATTACAGATGTCGCATTACATTAAAAACAGACAAAACAATTGCCACCACTAAAAGTCGATTAATACTGTCATATTAATCAATTAATATTCATAAAATTAATTATATCCTTAAGCGGAGTCTACAATGAGAATTTAAGGCGTAAAATTTAAGCTTTAAGCCTTAAGCCGTAAGAAATTGACAAATCACAGTCGAATATGAGAAGAATACCCGACTGTGATTTGTCAATTTCTTACGGTTTAAGGCTTAAAGCTTAAATTTTACGCCTTAAATTCTCATTGTAGACTCCGCTTTATGCAGGCTATATTTTGTTAATTGCTTAGAGTTTAGACAATTCATACATTAGCCGATAAGTCAATATGCCGCAATGAACCGTTTGCGTTACATTTTTATTATTTCTTAGATTAATCGTTTATATTTTTAAAATTAATTCAATTAAAATTCTCTATAATTTGATAAAATCCCGAAAAAATAACGTACGTACATGTATAACATTCAAGTTGGGAAAATATATAAATGTATATTAATATATATGTATCAATATCATTTTACAACAAACTAATTACCAGTTTTAATACTGCAATGAATAAATATAACACAAATATTAGTAGTGAGAAATAACACATGTTTTACCTGCGGTTTCTTCAATCCGTGGTAGCCTCGCGTATCTACCGCGTCGTCCGCGACGGTTAGGAGGTCTGCCACGACTCCTTCTACTTCTATTTGTAAAGGCAAGTTCGTCATCCGTAAGTGTGTGTAGACGTTCTGATGAAACTGTCAAAACAACATGAATACACATTAATGTATAAAATCCATACATAGTCGTAAGTAATACCTCTGTGTGTGTGTGTGTGTGTGTGTGTGTGTGTGTGCATGCCTGTGTGCGACGATGCGCGTTTAAAAAATAAGTTTTAATCGGTCATAGAAAGGAACAGTAGTTAAAAATCTCTTATTGCAAACTAAAAATGCTTTAATAAACATTTAATTTTTCTACGTAATCGTCATCGATCTCGATATATTTAATGCATTATAGTACCAGCTTGTTTGGCTGTGTCAAACAATTCTGCCGCCAGTAAATTGAACGTTGACGAAACAGCTACTGTTTAAAAAATATTGAAATAGAGTGACAATCATTATAGGCGAAATCCGGATTGTAGGGGAAATGGTTAAAAAGTTCCGAACCAAAATCTGTTAATCAACTTTAAAGAGTTTGCACTGGGATTCTTCCATCATTCTCCTTGGCACAGACCCGCGCACGATCTTGCCCCTAATGATTGACACCTATTTCTATACCCCCTCTGACTTCTTCATCAAAGCTTTTAAAATAAAGTGACAACTCACTCGCGACAGATTTCGATATAAAAGAAAGATGCTATGCTATGCACCCTGCATATTTATAGTCTATAAGATACAAATTATATATTACATGTCTGCAGATTGCGACCGCGTCTGCGAGGTCTCCCGCGACTACGTGGAGGTAAGTCGTTTGTTCTTATAATATTTTCCAGTAATGGTTCCGAATCCGACTCTGATTCGGCGATAATCATTGCTATATTAATTAAATAGAAAAGATTAGTAGAAAATAAAAGATCTTCTTTTATATGTTTTAAAATATAGATATACAGGGTTTCTATATAAAGTCTGTTGCCACCCCTATATTTTGGAAACGGCTCAAAATTATGAAAAACCGCGAAATACGTGTTCGATCATTTTGAGGGGCTACTCTTTTAAGGAAGGTTGTCCCACCAAGGGGGAGCCCTAGAAGATCTTAACTTAAAAATTTCAAATGGAACCCTCCTATATTGTAGTATATCATTTGAAAGGGCATAAAAAAAGAAAATTTCTGAAACTTGGCTTTTTCGAACTTTAAATCCAAATAACTCCTGAACGGATCAACGTATCGATCTCTAGATTGCGCCAAAAATTTTCTTTTTTTATGCCCTTTCAAATGATATACTACAATATAGGGGGGTTCATTTCGAAATATAGGGGTGGCGACAGACTTTATAGAAACCCTGTATATAAGATATTACGATATATATATATATATATATATATATATATATATATATATATCATACGATAACTATACATATACATACATTTATAAGTTACATATGCAGGCATAGAGACAAAATTATTAGGCACCCTTTGTTTCTTTTGGATATCTTGGAACAAATGAGTTTTTTGTTTACGTGTTGTTTTCATCCTTATTGATCTCGTGAATTGTTTAAACAGTTGAGGTATAAAGTTTATTACATATCATTTTAGGGAAACAGCAATATTACTCAGAAAACTGTTTTCTTCGTATTTCAACTTTGATTAATACAAACGCAATTATTTCCATTTCACAAACAAATGCTAGACTTTTTGTCTGTTTACTGCCTACAGACAAAAAAAGTCTAGCCATTGCTTGTAAAATGAAATAATTGCGTCTGTATTAATCAAAGTTGAAATACGAGGTGACCAGTTTTCTGAATAATATTGCTGTTTCCATAAAAAAGATAATAAACTGTACCTTAATTGTTTGAACTATTCATGAGATCAATAAAGATGAAAACAATAAAAAGTTTACTCTCATTCAGTTCCAAGATATTCAGAAGAAAAAGGGGGCCTAATAATTTTGTCTGTGGCTGTATTTATACTATATATAAATATACAAATTATCCTACCTCTCTGCAGATTGCAACCGCGTCTGCGAAGACTTAGTCTCCCGCGACTACGTTGAGGTAAGTCCTCGTTCGTTCTCATATTGTCTATCAATAGTGGTTCTGAATCCGGCTCCGATTCGTCGATAATCGGTGCGGCCGAAATTGAATAGAAAGATTAATAAAAACTGAGACATTAGATGATATACACATTAATAAGAAAGAAAGAACTCAATAAGAAATATATAAAATTAAATTAGATTATACGCACATGCAGGGCTTTGCAAAAATACTTTTTCAATATTACAAATTTTATATGCTCTTGTATATACGTCATACTATATTAATGATATACGCGATATGGAACATATTTAATTAGAATTTAAAAAATATATACATTATGTATTATTCTATAAAATCAGTAATTAATCGTATAGACAGATAGATTAAGTGTCATCAAAAAATAACATTATAGAATTTACTGTAAGACTATTTTTTCTAATAAAATCATTATCGACACAGTAATCTTTTAAACGTACCTCGTGATAATCCATCGTACCTATCCGATGCAATGTTGGTAATTATCGGGTCTACTACTGCCTCTTGATCTTCAATAACGGCACGTGACACAGCGACAGGTTCCTGCACTATAAATAACGAATAA